>MU714600.1:6882-17436 GCA_026770625.1 Nicotiana glauca
GGGGGTGGGGGTGTGTGTTTTTAGGTTTAGGGTTTTAATTTTTTAGTTAGTGTATAATGAAAAAATAAAAATGGGGTGTGTTTGGTCAGATGAGGAAAAATTGGGCTAGGGGGTTTTGGGTTGGGTAGAATTGGTTTGGTCTTGGGGTTAATTCAAGAATTGGCCCGATTCCGAATTTGTTCTTCTATTTTTTGTTCTCTTTTCTTTTACTTTCTAATTAATGAAACTAAAATGCTAAGATTAAATTATAAAATCCAAAGTTATCTTAAAATACTAATTAATTCCTAATAATAATTATCATCTAAAAATTAAATAACAATTAAAACACAATCACGCAATTTGGACTTTAAAGGCTAAAAGTGCAAAAGATGCCTATTTTTTTGCGATTTTTATTTTGTAAAACGAACTTGATTACTCCTAGTTGTAGAATTAAAGCTTAAATGCAAATGCGACATATTTTTATTTATATATATATATATATATATATTTTAATTAATTTAACGAATAAACATGCACAGATAAATGCAAATAATACAAGAAAAATAACACAAAATTCACAACAATTACAAGCAAACTAAAAATTATTGTATTTTGAATTTTTTGGGAGTAATTCATATATAGGCAAAAATCACGTGCTCACACCCGCTTCTCGTGGGTAATTATAACTTTAGAAACCTTATTGGCCGTCGTATATGTTACGCCATTAATTTCTTTGCCCCCGATTATAACATTAACGGACTTTTCGGAGAAGGAGGTTTATGGGGTTCTTGCTTGTTCTTCATATATGCTTGCTTACCATTTTCACTAAATAAATCAGTAAGATACCCTTGCTTCAATAGATGGTTGACTTCTCATTGTAGCAATCTACAATCTGCTATTTTATGACCATGATCGTTGTGAAATTCGCACCAGTGATCAGGATTACGCCTATTTGAATTTGATCTCATTTATGTTGGCCACCGCAACTTATCACCCATGCTTCTTAATATGACTACGAACTCAGAAATGCTGACATTAAAATTGTAACTGCCAAATCTTGCCTTCAAGTTTCTATCATCATCTCGCATCTCTCGCGTGTTTCGATCATTCCCAAACCTTGATGATGAACCTGACTCTCTATTCCTTGATCTATGATCATACCTTGAATTGTCCTGCTTTGATTGTGAATCTTTTCCCGCTGGGCCCATATATGGTTCGTATCTATTTTTACCGGACCTTTTTTCTGTTTCTGCACATCTCGAACTTACCTTTTCCTCTTTTTGAGATCGCAAGATAATATCTTCTTCTATCCTTAGCTACGTGCTATATCTGTTGTAAACGTCATTCCAAGTTATTGTTGGGAATTCATGAAGACTTTCCTTGAGTCGGCTCATGGATTTTGAGCTTTTCTCATTCAAATTACTGGTAAAGGCTATAGCTGCCCCAGTTGTTCGGTACGCATGGTAACATTATTATTTGACGATGGAATCTATCTACGAACTCTCTAAGCAACTCTGAGTTTCCTTGATTGATTTTGAAAATATCTTCCATTCTTTTCTCAGCCTTTTAAACTCCCGAATGCGCTTTGATAAATGAATCTGCAAGCTCAACAAAATAATTTATAGAATTTTTGGGTAAGAGAGAATACCATGTCAATGCCCTCTTGGTAAGTGTTTCACCAAATTTCTTGACCAATACTGATTCGATTTCTTGTTTGGTTAAATTGTTGACTTTCACGCCAGTTGTGAATGCAGTCACGTGATCTCGTGGATCAGTTGTGCTATCATATTTTGGAATATCAGGCATTTTAAATTGGCAGCGGAGTAGCACTAGGTTTCCACGGTTGTTGTGAGTATTTGTCCATGTCTATTCCTTTGATTACAGGTGGTACTCCAGGTATTTGCTCTATGCGATCGCTTTGTTCCTTGAGCTGCTTCTGCTGGGTTAGAACTAAATTTTGTAAATAAGAATTAATAATGTTACCTGGTTTGCCATCATGAGACTCGCTTGGAGTTCCACCAGTGCCTGAATGCACGAGCCCAGAACGTGGGTTTTCCAATGTTTCTGATTCAAAGTTGGTATTGGTGGCGCAACTGGTAACTGGCTAGTAAAAGCACAGAGAGCATTACTAACTTTCTGAGCAATTAGATTTTTTAAGGCATCATCGAGTGCTTGTTCGTTTACAACTCCAGCATTTTGAATCGCCTAGACTCCATTTTGATTTGCAACCCTATTATTTGTCTCAGAGCCATTTGGAGTTCCTTCTTGTGATTGACGTTGTGAATCACGTGGTGAAGGAGGTGGGGTCCTGTCACCTGCATTATTTTCTTGTTGTTGAGGACCTTGTTGGCTGTTGTCGTTGATATTCGCCATAGTAAGTTATTTGATGAGATAATTGATTTAAGAAAGCAAAACGATTATCAGTTTTCCGGTAATAGAACCAATTTATTTAACCAAAAAGTAGAATTTCGGCCAAAGCTTATTTTAGAAGAACTCAGGTTACTGATAATCAAATAGAAATAGGAATAATGGATGTAAATAAAAGTTGAATAGAAAGCGAAGTAAAATCAGTATATTCTAGTAGTATTTCTTGTGTTTACAAATGACCATGTTTCCCCTTTTTATAGCTATTTCTAGGAGATACGTTTTGCCTTTGTCATAATAAGGCCATTATAGACAATTAAAGGCTTTAATGCTACGTATAAACGGTAATCATTGTAATTTAATATAGATTCTCTAACGTTTCCAGTAATTAATCGCTATTAAATATTGTATTCGTACCCTCTTTTGCTATCATGTTCATTCTCTTTGACTTTTGAATGTAAATAGGTACGAGCACCGAGTCTTTTGAATATGTGCTCGTGTCTCTGCTTGTGTATGTTGTAACTCGTGTCTCTCTAACTATTCTTTGCTGATCATCATTCTTTGACCAGTCTACGCGTAATGACATGTCATCTTTCAATCACTTCAATATATATGAACTCAATTTTTTCCAATACAGTACTCACTTAGCGACTCCTTGGCGGACGCTGTCTGTTGTGAATCAAAATAGAGCTGACTGGGTTGCCACGCAAGACGAGCACATAGGACTGCCACAGAGGACTTCTAGAAAGGTCATTCTTCCTAAAAGACTTGCTGATTACGTTTGGAAAGATGGAAGTTCGTGGGATCTAACTCCCCATAAAAGTAGGCTTTGGTGTTTTTTTTTGTGCTTTTTTCATTTGTTAAAACGATAGTCGCTTTTAGAGATTGAACCTGCAAAGCGCAAGGGACATCAAAACCAGTGGACAAGAGCTTCCAGTACTGTTTAAAGTAATAAAATATTAGTGCTGTGAGTACGTGATTTTTGCCCTATGTGAATTACTCCCAGAAAAATTCAAAATAAAATAATTTTTTCTTTGTTTGCAATTTTGTGGATTTTCGTAGTATTTTCTGTTATTGTTTGCATTTGTCTATGCATGTTTATTTTGTGTAAATTAATGGAAAAATACAAAAAATATAGCATCTGCATTTAGGATATGATTTTTCACCTTTTTAGATTTTAGGTAAATTATTGTTTTACAAAAATATGAAAAATTCACAAAAATAACGTATTTCGCACTTTTAGTGTTTAATGTCAAATTTTGTGATTTTCTTTTAATTTGGTATTTAATTATTTATGATAATTACTACTTGGAACTAATCAATAATTTTAAAGCTAATTTAGGGTTTTATAATTTAATTTAGTATTTTTGGAAAATAGTTTGAGAAATAAATAGAAAAAAGAAAAGAATTAAATAGAAGAGGAAAAATTTGGGCCAAAACCCCCAGCCCAAACAAATTATCCGTCCAAACCCACCCCAGAACCGGCCTAATACCCGCCTGAAACCCGGTCCGTCACCAGCGAGACCAAACAACGTTGTTTGGACATGATTTAATCTGGACCGTTCGTTTAGTTTGATCGAATGGTCAAAAACCATACCCACAACCCAAGCTCGACCCGTCCTGAACTGATCCAGTACCCATGTGACCAAAACGACCCCGTTTCCCATGTATGAATTGATCTGAGCCATCGATCCATTTCAATCCAACGGCCAAAACACATTTCCCCTATTTTAATAAAACTAATCTAACGACCCGACCCCTCAGAATCCCCCCCCCCACCCCCGTCTCTCACCTTCAAAGACGCTCTTGACCATCCGCCTCACTCCGCCACCTTCCGCCTGCAGAAATCGCCCACGGCGGCGGACGGTGGCCGATCAGTCCCAAAAATACATCGTAGAATCCTCTCACCCTCCTCTTCCCAAATCTCAACTTCCTTTCCTTCGAATATCCCTGGACCTTGTCGAATATTGATTTGAAACCATGAACCCTAGCGCCTCCACAATTTCTCTGGTGGCGGCGCCGCCTCCAACCGACCCTAAATTTACACCACAAGACCTCCTCACTCCCCTATTTCCAAATCTGTAGCCCTTTACCCTCGAACTCCTCGAATATTGAATCAGAGGTTCAAGCTTTTGGGGCTCAAACTTGAACCTGAACATAATTGTTTCGAATCCAGTATTCAAGAAGATTTGGGGTCGATTTTTATCGCGAAATAGCGTCCCTCTCTTGTTCTTGACAAAGAACAAGAGATTGGCACTATTTTGCGGTTTAAATGGGCGGGGTCACTCGCGAGTTTGAGTTTGATAAGTGAGTTCCTTCTATATTTCGATTCATTTCGACATTTCAGCTTTCTTTCTTCTTCTTCTGTTCTTTGAAGAGTTTAATTAAGATTTGAATTAGGTTTGAAAGTGTGAATTGACGTTCGTTTTCAATAGTTAATTTCATATTTGTGTATGTTGTTAAGTAATCCTATAGCTGATTCTAGTTTTTGATCCAGTTAAAGGAATTAATTCTTCTGTTTAATGTTATTGTAATTGTGATAATTTAGAACTTAGGAGTGATAATTAACAGGGGCATAGAGGATATTTTAGGAAATGGATAAGGAAATTCCAATAATTGAGTAGGGTCTGCCAACACTGTCTAGTGGTACACTACTGGATTTTAAAAAAAAGGTACTAAGTAGTGGAATAAAATAAAAATTGGAAAAGTGTATTGGTAGTTGAGATGTCATTAGTTTAATGCCTTTTTAGGAGCTGGAAATCGGATAACATGGGAGGCATAATTAAAAGGCTAAAAAATACAGATGTAAAGGGGAATACACAGACTGGAAATGGGAGGGATAGGATTAAGAGAAGGCAGAATTCAGAACATAGGAGGATATTCAATGATATATAAGGAGGAGATCTGAAGTTTAAAGGAGATGGATACAGACATTGGTATACAAAAAGACGAACTTAAAAAGATAGAAAAGTGAGGATTTCTGAAACGAATCTACTATTCCATTGAAATATTTTCTCCTCCGAATTGATTTATGAAATTTTCAAAGCTAAAACACATCTTTTGATTTAGTTTGAGAGCTAATATGAAGGGATACTGAGTTTTGAAAAGTTTTCTGGTTCAAATTTGTTGAGAGTCATTATTCCGTTGGGTTTTCAAGCTGATTTCCTAGTTCTAGTTGCTGAGTCTTGGTGCTAGTTGTCTCTGGGTGGATTTCATATAGTTGATTGTTAGATCTGAGGCTTATTTCTGCTGATGTTTTGGTTGAACCTACTGACTTTCAGTTCTTCTTTGGTTTCTATTCTTTTTCCAGGTTTTTTTTTTTGCCTTTGAGTAATGCTTGAACGTTGAACATGTAATCCAACTGAAGTGTGGTTGAAATAAAGCTATACTTGAAGCTAACATCCCATTGTCTTGCTTATTGCTTCAATACCTAGTAGTTATGCCTTGAGTCGATTGCTTTTTAACTTATGCCTGTCATATATGTATTCTGATTCCCTGCAAGGGAGCAATTTGTGGTAGTTTTGCCAAGGTTTTGTAATATGGATTAAATTGATGCTTGGAATTATAGATCCGGTTCATGGATGCTGAAGATTAGATATACTTTCAGTTGTGATGACTATTTGAATTCATTGAGACTGTTATATATGGACTTGTATGTATTTTCTGAACTTTGTTTTTGAACATGTCTATTTTGAAACTAGTTAAAACTGATGGCAAGAATGGGGATCAGATGATTACCTGATTTTGAAATTAAAATTCGAGATATTATGAATGTTTGTTTTTCTCAGTTGGTTTGACTATCAATTAGAATAATGGTCCAAATAAAAAAGATGGAACAAGAAGGAGTGTTAATTGAGAATATAATAAGAACAACTATGTGTCGGTTCAAGTAATGATTTTCCAATGGATATTGAAATGTAAGTTAGACATGCATTGAGGTTGATTACAGTGTTTGCACGGAAGGCATTGCTAATTGTATTAAATCAGGCGCCAATTAGTTCCCTGAGGCAGAATAACGTAAGTTGTAGAATTGAATGCAAAAGACGTATACCTTATGTCACGGTGCGGGATCGAATTCAAAATCTCACCTCCGGTTGAAGCTGGACTATGTTAAAATTGGGCTTTTCTCATGAGCCAGTTTTGACTGGCATTAATTTGGAAATCAGCACAGTCTCACGTCTGTGGGCCATCATGCCCCACGCTGGGCCCAAATTTTAAGCCTACGCCATTAGCCTCTTTCATTCATTAAAAAAGTATCCTATTTGTTTGGCCCGCAAAAGAACCCTCGCCCATTAATACTTTAGTAGTTACAACCTTAGTAATCCCTTTTAATTAATTTGTCATTTCTTTAATATTGGAGGCGTGCCATATTTTAGCATGAGTAGTTTATAGCCTTCCGGGTTTAATTCAAATATTCTTTTAATTAGAGTAACTGAGGTGCGCCATGCCAAACAAAAATTACAATTGCATGGACCTCATTTTAATTAATCTTGTTTTAGATCCTTAGAATTCGAGGCGTGCCGTTTAGCAAATTTCCACGGCCCTCGCAAAGTTGCAAACAAGCAATTTCTTTAGGCGTGTTAGTTAAATAATTTACCTTCCTAAACACGGGTGCGCATTTATGTGACCCAAATTCAAATCTCAACGATGTTAAAATATGTCAAAGACCGCGAGTGCATTTATGTGACATGGTTCGAGGCGTGTTTTAATAACGTTGCAATTTTCTCTAAAAAAATAAATAAAAGCGGTTAAAGTTAAAAGGCACATAAGTTTAAATTTTGTTTTAAAATTAGATAATTAAGCCGAATATAACAGTCGAGAGACCATGCTAGAACCACGAAACTCGGGAATGCCTAACACCTTCTCCCGGGTTAACAGAATTTCTTACTCAGATTTCTAGTGCGCGGACTGTTTAAACAGAGTCATTCTTTTCCTCGATGCGGGATTTTAAACTGGTGACTTGGGACACCATAAATCTCCCAAGTGGCAACTCTAAATCTTTTAATAACAAATCCTGTTTCGATTTTCACTTTAATTGGAGAAAACTCCCTTACACCTCTATGCGAATGTAGGAAAAAAGGAGGTGTGACAGCTCTGGTGACTCTGCCGGGGAAGGAAAACCCAGAACTTTTGGTTCATGGTTCAGAATTCGAGCTTGAAATAATTGTTGTATTTGGCTTTATTTATTTTCTGATTTTATTACATGTTTGGGACTAATGTGCAAAATATTGCTTTTTACCGCTTTGATATCATCTGAACTGTATATAAACTATTACGAAACCCTTATCTTCTCATCTTCGGGGATGTACTCGCTGGTCGAGACTCCCTATTCTATTAGTGTCATACCTTGAAGTAAGAAAGAGGCTCGGACAAGCTACTAATCCGGATAACCTTTTGGTTCCCGGTACGTTGCCTTCTCCCCGACTCGAGTTATCCGCTCGGGTACACAATCTAGAACATATACCCAAGTTTTGAACATAGAATAACTCAGCCTCATACCGGATCCCTAGTAGGAACGCTTATTTGCATCATGTGTATTTGACTTAGGGGACTCAACATAGGGGTTGGGTCTGTCTAGGACAGGTGTATCAAAAATGAAAGGACCATCCTGATGCATCTCACTTGCTACTTGTGCATTTATTTGCTTCGGATTTGCATGTTGACCGGCTTTTGAATAATGAAAAAAAAATGGGAGGGAAGTAATTACTCATTTTTTTTGAAAAAAAAAAATTAGTGTAAAAAAAATTGCCAAAATTTTCTGTTTGGAAAAAATAGTTGGCCAAGTCAGGCAAAACTACGCCAGTTTGATTCTCACAGGGTGTGAGATGCGTAGGCAACCATCATCGGGTCCAATTTCCTTTTTACAAAAATAGCCCAAAAAGAACAAATTTTTAATTTTATTGAAAAAAAGTAAGGTAGTGTCATTCTTGTCAAAAATAGCCGAATGTCCCCAAAAGGACGCCAGAAGGATGTTTTTGCAAGAACAGCAGCCTTTGGTCTCCTTTCAATTATTTTTGGCTGGTTAACAAACACAGCCTTTAAATCTTCTTCATCGAAGTGCGGCCGTATTGACAAAACCGGATATTTGTATGAAATTTTGAAATAGTGATAAAACTTTTTGAGTCAAAACGAGTCTTGATTTTCTTTTAGCTAAAATCACCCTAATAAATGTGCAGAATGAGCATGAACCAAAAATTACCGATAACAGTCATGAACAAGATCCCTTTGGAGCTACATATGTGATGGAATGATCTGCATGAATCAAGGCAAGATAAGGTCAATGTACGCTTGGGAGGCCTCACTGGGTTGTTAAAGATTAATCCTAAGGGAGACATCGTAAAGGAGTTGGTTACATTGTGGGACCCAGCCCACAATGTATTCAATTTCTCAGATTTTCGAACTCACTGTCACACCTCCTTTTTACCCGCGCCCGTAGGGGCGCAGAGGGGGTTGGGGAAGTTTTTCCAATTAAAGGACAATCGAAACGGGATTATTATTAAGGATTTAGAGTCACCACTTGGGAGATTTATGGTGTCCCAAGTCACCGGTCTATTCCCGAATCGAGGAAAAGAGTGACTCTGTTTAACAGTTCGCGAACCAGAAATCCGAGTAAGGAATTCTGTTAACCCGGGAGAAGGTGTTAGGCATTCCCGAGTTCCGTGGTTCTAGCACGGTCGCTCAACTATCGTATTTAGCTTATTTATCTGATTTTAATACATGTTGAACCTATGTGAAAATTGCAACATTGAACCGCTTTTATTATTATTATTATTATTTTACAGAGAATTGCAACGTTATGGAAATGTATCTCGAACCACGTCACAATCAATGTACCCATGGTCGTCGACACATTTCGATTCCGTTGAGATTTGGATTTGGGTCACATCAATGTACACCCGTGTTTAAGAAAGTAAATTATTAAAGGCGCGCCTAAAGCGACTAGCGTATTATTATTTTTGAGAAGGCCGTGAAATCTTGCTAAACGGCCCATCCGAAGTCTAATTAATTATTAACCATTTAATGAGGGCCCCGCAACTTGTGCGTTTTATTTGGCGAGGCTCATCTCGTTTATTTTAAAGGATAATCCTAGACTGACTATATTTTTTCTATTTAAGTTCGTCTCTAAAATAAAAGAGAAAAATCTTAGTTAATTACATGCTTGAAAAAACCGTCATTTATTAGTTACAAGCTTAAGACAAATGCTAACGAAAAATTAGCAATCGAACTTGCGCAAAGGGAGATTATTTCATGCCTTATTCTATAAGTCAATGTTACTAAAATTAAAATTAAATAATGTTATCAAAATAAACTAATTATCCTTTAACTAAACTAACCCACATTGTTAGATGAATTGCACCGTCGGAATAATGGTTTAAAACTATTTGAAACTAGAATTAACCTTAATCACGAATGCTTATTCGAAAGTTTGTTAAACTTAATCGTTAAACTCGGAAATCTGTTATCATTAGTATTTAAAGATACATTAACGCATCTTATTCGAACTCAAATCGCGCCTACCGGATTAACAATCTTAGCCTTACTACACTGAGCCAAACTTCAAATATAGAAGACCTAACAATTGTATGAAATTACTAGCCATATTATTTCTTCCTAATGCTTGCATATCTCTGTTATTGACAAGATTCAAAATCACGAACTACAAATCATTTCTATTCCAGTTTTCATGAATTCAGAGCTAGATTTAAGAATCAACTAAATTAAAATGATTCTCCACATTAGCTATTTACCAATTCGAATTGAAGGTGATTTCAAACTACATTATTTTAAATATATGAACTAGCAAAGCTGAAACTAATACCTATGAGATTCATGCAGATACACATCCAATAGTTCAACAATCTAACAATTTGATCAAATTAAACATACATATTGTATTGACTAATATTCACGCCATTTCAAGGATCTTAGTTCTGTAATCTAACGTTACGCATAATCTAACTACTAATCAATGGTCTTAGTTCCGTAAAAAAAAGTCCTAATTATACATACCTCTACCATTCATATAACAGGAAACACATAATTAATATTTAACTAAAATACAAATATTCTATAATTAAACACATAAATCTTCTGGCCATTTCATTTCAGCTTCAATGCATACATCAAAGTGATTCAAAGTAGTGTACCTGGTATTGGAATACAAGAAAAAGAAGGCAGAGGATCAGCAACAGCAGTAGCAATTCAACACAG
>MU714600.1:26747-111169 GCA_026770625.1 Nicotiana glauca
CATTAGTTTGGCTCGAATCAATCCCCATCTTCTCGAATCTTCATTTGAAGATTCGAGCCAAAACCCAATCTATGCCAAAACCACCCCAAATTCCTACCAGTTACTCCCCTTTACCTCCTTGTCCTTAATCCCTAACCAAATTAGCTCGAACATGAGTAAAAAAAACGTCGAATAACGGATCTAGGGTTCAATGGTTCAAGACTGTGTCAAAGCTTCAGGACCGGTTAGGTTCTATTCAGTATTGTAGGTCTATTTCTCACGAAATAGACGTATAATACTGACTAGGATTCAAGTTTGAAAGGTCACACTGGTGAAATCCGAGAAAAGAGCAGTAAGTGCTTAATTTATTCTGTTTCTTTCTATATGTTTGTTTGTCTGTATAAATTGTATCTTTATTTGTTTTGATTTATTTCTTGTCATTTGTTCAGTACTTCTATCCTCCTCATCAGACCGTTTATTTGGTCTAATTTTCTTCTATCAAACAGCATAGGATGTGAATAGTCTCGTCATTTAATACGTTTTGTTTGCAATTCAGTAGTTCTGGTCACATTACCTGTTATAATCAAATTGCTTTATGTGATGTTGTTTCCCTTGCTCATTGTAGTTCATTTGTGCTTGCATAAGAGTTCAGTTATATTGCATTACTAGGTTAATCGGACAATATAGTCAATTGGACTGATTAGAAATCACTCGCACCTTTGTTTGATTATATTCACCTTGCATCTTGTTTCTCCTTTGTCTCTTTGAATGATTAGAATCAGTCAGTGTGTAAGTTTGTATAAAAACTGTAGTTATTCCCGCAATTGATTGCTTGTTTAGGTTCGATTTAGAAAATATGATTTGTTCAAATGTAGATAGCATGTATCTTTGTCAGTTAGTATTAATTTAGTAGTTCAGTACAGCCTTGTTCTAATGCTATTTAGTTTGAACTGCTGATTTAAGTGTGATGAATTAAATTCCCAAGTGTTTTGGTCTAATTGAATTTGGCTTTGCTGAAGTATCCTAATGTGATTGATAGGAAAGTAGTTTCATATGTTTTGTAATCGAATTGGTAGGTTTTGAATTGATTATAGCTGATGATGTACAGTAGGGAATCCTAGGGTGAGTAACACTGGGACCTCAGGAGTAATTTGGGAAGTTCAAAGGTTTGAAATGGTCAGTTTAAGTGGTCTGTCCGTTAGGGTACTCAAATACCTTTAAACTAATAAATTATTTAAGTGATAGTGGGGGACAAACATAATGGGGAAGTAAAGGGATTGATTAAACAAATAAGTACCCATAACTTTGAATTAAAAATGACACAAGACACTTGATAAGGGGGTGGGCCTAGTCAGCTTTCTGCTAATTAGAAATTAGAAATAGTAGGTTAATAATGAAAGAGTAAAGAACCCACATAGTTGGAAGAATATGAGGCTGGAAAGTAAAAGAGGTAAAAGGGTTAGTAATAATAGTTTAAAAGTAAAAGAAAATAGGTAAAAAGTAAGGAGAGGGTCTTGCTTTGGATATAAAATAGGGGTCATTTGAAAAAAAAATTGGAGATAGAAATTTCAGAACTGGAGAGAATATAAAAACATATTTTGAACCTTAAGAATTTCAGATTTTGAGAGCTAAAAAACTGAGAAAATTCTTCTTTCCTTCACTGTTGAAATTAGCATTATATTGTTTCATTGAAGCTTCAAGCTTCTTTCTTGAGTGTTAAAAAAATTAGAAGTTACTGCTTCTTTTGCAACTGGTTCTTTCTCTGCTTCGCCTGTGTTTGTTTTTTGGTACTACTGGTATTCAAGTGGTGTTGCCTGGGTTTACTGTTGGTTTTCTGTTGGTTTGGAAGTCCCTGGTTTTTCCTGCTTGGTTGTAATCTCCTGGGTTTTCTGCTACTCCTACTGTTACTGGTCTACTCCTGTGTTGTTGAACTGTTGTTGCTATATGTGTGTTGCTATTGCTTCCTACTGATCTTCCTCTTCTTTGCTTTCCAAATACCAGGTACACAATACTGATACACTGGTACATCTTGTAAGATATTCGAAGCATGAATGAAGAGCTGACATTCTGAATTTATTCTAGTTGTATTCTGAACCTTAAGTGGTATATACATCAGTTAGTTCCTTTTACTATAATTATGTAATTGTTAGATATGTGTAGCTGAACAGTTTGTAGTAGTTTAGCGGACCAATAGCCTATGTATGCTAGTTAAAGAAGACATATGGTATAGTAATAATGTTCTGCCATCTTCAGTTTATTTTGTTTAAAAGCATGTTAAGAATGCACATCAGGCCTTAGGCTAATTACTCAATAGCTTAAACTATTTTAGTTAACAACTTGCTTACCTAAATCTGTAAAAAACAGGTTTCATTAGATATCACTTTCATTTTCTGCTTCTTAAAGTTTGATCACGTGTAGAATAATTAGTTAGGCCCAACTTTAGGATAAAGACGGCCCAGGTCCAATTTTGTACCATACACGATTGGGCCTGGGCCGATAATTATCAAATGAACTGCCTACTACGTTCATTTTTTGAGAATCATATTCGGAACCCAGCTATAATTAACTCGTAAGCATGTAAATAAAGTAGGACCTTTTCTTCTTTCATGTTTAGAGATGGACGAAGAACGAAAATAGAAAAACATAGTCGCTTTAGGATATCCTTTAAAAATAAAAATGAGGCGTGCCTCGCCAAATAAATCACAAGTTGCGGGGCCCTCAATAAATAGATAATAATCGGATAGACTTCGGGATTGGCCGCTTAACGAATTTTCACGGTCTCTTCCCAAAATAATGATACGTTAGTCTCTTTAGGACGCGCCTTAATTAATCTTACCCTCCTAAACTCGGGTGTGCATTTATGCAACCCAAATCCAAATCTCGACAGAGTCGAAATGTGCCGACGACCACGTGTACACTGGTTGTAACGTGGTTCGAGATGCTTTTCCATGATGTCGTAATTCTTTTTAAAAAAAAATTAACTAATGAGGCGTGCCTCGCCAAACAAGAATACGCTGACTGCGGGGTCCTCTACACGTGTTTGGTGAAATTGCTTAGACTTTGGGATGGACCGTTTAGCAAAATTTCACGACCTTACTCAAAATAATGATACGCTAGTCGCTTTAGGCGCGTCTTTAATAAATTACTTTCTTAAATACGGGTGCGCATTTATGTGACCCAAATCCAAATCTCAACGGGGTCGAAATGTGTCGATAATCACGGGTACATTGAATGTGACGTGGTTCGAGATACGTTTTTACAACGTTGCGATTCTCCGTAAAATAATAATAATAAAATTGTTAAAAGTGGTTCAAAAGTTAAAATTTGCATATAAGTTCATAATTGTTAAAAATCAAATAATTAAGCCGAATATAACAGTTGAGCGACTGTGCTAGAACCACGGAACTCGAAAATGCCTAACACCTTCTCCCGAGTTAACAGAATTCCTTATCCGGATTTCTGGTGCGCGGACTGTTAAATAGAGTCAATATTTTCCTCAATTCGGGATTAAACCGGTGACTTGGGACACCATAAAATCTCCCAAGTGGCGACTCTGATCCTTTAATAATAATCCCGTTTCGATTGTCCTTTAATTGAAAAAACTCCCTTGCGCCCTCGCGGGTGCCGGAAAAAGGAGATGTGACACTTATAAGTGAACAATGATGCCCCTTACAAATGAATGGGATCTCTATTTATATAATAGAGGAGTCCTAAAAAAAGTTACACTTCTAATTATAGTAGGAAATCATATTAATAACTAATTAACCGTTGTAGATCGATTTGTTACGAGATTCACGCTAAGATTCTCGAACAATCGCGGATATCTCGCCTTTTCCGTTATCAAGTCATGTCGGTGTCACTCGAAATCTGCCTCTTTCTGTCCGCAATCGAAGCCAGGCTCGATCTGGACTCGACGTCCTAGATCTTTGACGTGACATTCCTATCTCGACCAAGGAATGAAATCAGGTAGCCCGATTTCCACCGTATACATTTGTATTAATGTACATAAATTGGTATGATTCGAATGTGTTTTCTTAATTATCAAGTGACACCACTTATCAAGAATCATGCGGTTGTTGCGCATATTCGTGGATGCCCATCTTTTTCGTCATTTGGTAGTAATAGTTCCCCAAAAATTAAGGACTGTCAGTGGAAAACTTAAAGATGAATCTTCTAATAATATATAAAAGGAGAGGCAAAAGCCACCATTTTTGAAAAATGGCATCATCACAATAAGACATTTGGCACTTTAGGACATAGGTCCAACAAAATAGGAACTAAAATATTATTTTGAAAAAAATTCTCATACAAAACACTTTTGTGAATTATAAATATAAGTTTATTTTTATTTTTTTAAGAAGAAAACGGTCAAAAGCATCTTAAAGCTTATTCAGCTATGTATGTGCACGTTTCACAAGGGCTCAATTTTTAGACCTCTATTTAATTTGGGGGAAAATCTCCAACAATTTAACTTTTGTGAACTAAAAATATCATGCTTTTATTTTTATTTTTTAACGGGTAGCTGATGTGAAAGTGAATACACACATTTATATCCCACTATTTCTAAATTTCACATTTTGTCTAAACTTATATCTAAACCTACGCACTATTGATAACCATATGGAACTGTTCAAAACTGAAAATGCCCTGAACTTTTCAAAATTGACTATGCCAACTTCTATTTATTTCCCTGGTAGTCTATCAAAGACAAACGAATATAAAAGATTCAACAAAACATAGGGCTTCGGCAAATTATGGCTACTCACATGATTTCATCAAGGATATAACAATTTTCAAAATGCAATAGAAGTTTAAAGTTCGAGTTGTTCGTATGTGAAAAGTACCAGATCGTAACAATTCAGACACTACTTTTTTGATTGAATTGGTTCTAAAAAATGAAAAGGTATTAAAAATTTAAAAAAAAAAAATTGTCTTACTAATTCGTTTTGCTTCTCTATTTTTAAGTTGTAAATCTAGATTGAATTGGTTGTACAACATTAAAAGGTATCAAAAATTACTTTTTTGTCTTACTTTTGTTCTTCATATATTTTTTTAACATTACTTTCTTGATTGAATTGGTTCTACAAGATGTGGATAGATATAATTCTCGAAAAAATTTCAGATTTGGATTAAATGTTCACTTTGTTTATTCTATAGGAAGCTACGGATTCACTATTAATTTTTTATATACTATTGATTCTTTTAATTAAATGATTTGCAACAGGTTATAAATTAATAAAATTATAGGAACTAAAGGTTTACTACTGATTAAAAAAAAATTAATTTTAAATATGTAGGATTCCACTAAAAATAACGAGTTGATCGATATTGCAAACACATATGTCAAGATAAGTATAACTAATGTTGTAGCAGTGGTTGAAGAAGTTTCGAATGCACAATTGTTTGGAAATAAGATCAAGAAGTATTTAAGAAGATGAAAATAACATAAGGTATTTGCATATGTAACCATCGGAGAAACCAAGAACTATGTGATTATTTAGTTTAGTAGTTTTATTAGTTATTAAAAAGATCTTTGAATTTTTTCTAAATAGAACTTTCCGGTTTAGTTAGTTTGGAAATTTCAACAGTTATGGTCAAGTAATTTGAAGCTTTTCATGTTTTCTTATGGTATTGACTTTTTCTATTTATATACATACAATCCATTGATTTCTATTACTTCATAGATTTTTTTACTTAGTGGAGAGGCTATTTGCCCGTGTTGGTTATTTTTTGGCCCATTTCACTGTTACATTGGTTCTGCATGTGGCCGAAGAACCTTTTTTCATTCTTGGTTGATAGATTTTCTCCATCAAGCTATCTATAGTGATGTCATGGTGAAGCTTTGTTGTTTGATGGGTAGCCTTGAATTGATGTGAGGATGAAGCTATCTTATTCTGTTGAGGATCTAGCATGGCAAGTTCGAACTAAAACAACAGAATTATGGAGTTGAACTATTTTCTAATTAGTTCTTTCAAGAGTTGGTCGAATATTGTTTCCACAAGGGAGTCGAGAAAAATGCAAATTATTTTTGCATTAAACTATTGATTAGAGGTGGAACATTAAGCATGTCTTTGTTGATTATTGCTTGATTTCTTAAGAAAATGGTAATGTCCTGTTTTGGACTTGAATCTACTGCTAGTGATGATTTTTCCAAGTCCTTTTTTGCCATCATTTTTGTTACTGCACAAGTTTTATTTGAATTAAAAATATTTTTAATTCGATTGGACTGAAACAGAAATGGATCTTTTGGATGCAGGGTGATTGGTAATGGATATGCGGACAGTAGGATTTATCATCCACCTGGTACTCTTAGGGTAGTTTAGGAGTACTCATCTTTCAGTAATCACTTTAGTTTTTGGATCTGCTAAAAGTGGGAAAACCTCCTAATGATATTCCAGATTTCCAAGAGCTTCTCCACTGCTTGTGATTCTGAGCTTGGCAAAAATGTGATGACATTGAAATCTTGAGCTTGGCTCTATAGACTTAACAATCCACTAAACAGTGACGTATTTTTAAAATTACTAAAATTGGCACAGTTTAACCCGATTGTATGTCTAAAGACCCCCTAATGATCTTATCTTATGATGAAAATTGATCTTATGGTGACAATTGAGTTGTTTCATCACGTCTATGATTGACGGGTAAATTTATAAGCAAATTTACCTTCAGGCCAAGAAAAAGAACCTAAACTTAATAGGAGAAAAGGAGAAAATTTGTGCAAGCACAACGATAAATAAAGCACCACAAATAATTGACGAGGATAGAATGTGGTATTAGTTACTCCCTCCGGTTCACAATAAGTGTCCAATTTGCGTCCATTAAGAAAATACTAAATTCTATACAAAAATACTTACTATGACTAAACTACCCCTAATTAAACATTTAATGTGAGGAGTAAGAAAACTTTTTAGGGATATGTACCCATTTTGTAAAAACAAATTGAATTCTTTCTTGATTACATAACTGAACACTTATTTTGAACCAAAATGAAAAAGTAAATTGGACACTTATTGTGAACCGGAGGGAGTATATCAGTATGTAGTAAATTTCATATGTTTAAGCTCAAACTACATAAGTGTAGAGCGCTTTGCTTGAATTCTATTATCTGCAATTAGTCATGGTGTAATCCGCCATGTTACATACATGTGTTAATAAATAAATATGTCACTTTTCGCACGCCACTTTCCATTATTCTACTTGTATGTATTTTTAGTCATAAATGGGTGGCATATTCGCATTGCTGCTATCATTGTCACAAAGTGTTTACCCCACAGAATATATGCTTTGTAGCTTTAGGCTTTTATTCCTTATTAAAAACAAAGAATTAGGTCCTGGGTTCGAGTCATGCTGGAGAGGAAGTGTGGAAACACTATAGATCCTTCTAATTTTAGGATGGGTTTAAACAACAAAAAAAAACAAAGAGAAATTATACTCCTCAGGAAATAAAAATTCATGTCTTACTTTCGGAGCTACTTCCAACAATCTATGACATAAGAAACAGCTTAGAAACTCCATTCAAGAGCAAGAAATATTAAATTTGCAAAAGATTATAAATATTAACAAATGCAATCTATGGCAGTACACAAGGTTTATCTCAGGAAATAAGAGCAATACCTTCTTCATCGTCGCGCTCAAAGCAACCCTCAAAGAGGAGGTGCAATGAGGATACTTTGGTCGATATGATGAGTGTCATTGTTGCAAGTATCGGGAGGATTGCAGTTGCATTGACAAAAAGCAGCCAACGCATTTGTTTGGTCGAGGTATTTTGCATGATAAAAGAATTTTTCGGGATTCGATGATGATTAGTAATCGACGCATGTGAGTTCCTTTCTCTAGATGAGAGAAGAGCAAAGATATTCCTCAAATTCGATAAGAGCAGAGTTGGTGCGCCTTGATTAAGCTTCATTTGGTGAAATTAGACTTGAACCAAATGTGATGTCCTTTATGAATGCACTTGAGACACAATTTCTGAATTTTCATGTGGACTAATCATTTTAAAGCCAAGTACGTGGTGTAGCATTAGGTCAAGTATGTTAGTAACAACTCTTGGGGATTGGTGATATCTAGCAAAACGCTTAGACACACAATCCAATGAAATTCATCTTTTTATTTTTGGTTTAATTCTTTTTAACGTGGTCGATAATTTTAGTCTGCAATATGCATATGTTTCCAATCTCTCTCTCCACTTTTTTTTTAACCGATCCGCACATCGAACGGATAAGTATACTATTTTGGATGATAAAAGGTGAATAGCACGAGCAGTTTTTGAAAGTTCACATGTGATCTCCTCTTATGAGATCCGAGGGTGTTTACGGTTTAGATAAGCATATGCTGGTTAGAAGCATTTTTTGGTTTATTTACGTATTGGGTAATAATAAAAGTGCTTACAAGTTGAGATCAATTAAAAGCTATAATTTGGTTTTCTTACAAAAAAAAAAGCTATAATTTGGTTGCTACTGCCACAGGACCTGTTTAGTACTAGGTTTGCTCCTGATGCCTTGGTAACCAGAAACACCATTCCCAAACAAAACCCCTCGAGTCCTAAAGTGGGATAAAGACAAATCACAATGTTATGGCCACTAATCATTACCATATTTAGTAAAAATTATCAGAAATGTGCAGCTGCGGAATGTGAAAGAGCGATTGTATCAGCCCCAATATTACACTGGAAGTCGGACTAAAAATTTTATACTATTCTGCTATGAAAGATAAAATGATAACAAAAATTGCTCCTTTTAAGACTATACACAAAGACAAGCCAACTCCCGGGCTTCATCTCAAAAGAATACCAAAGTTTCTCAAAAAGAAAAAAAAAGAATGCAATCACACCAGACCTCTGTGTGATCTGGCGATCGACCATTATAACTATATTAAGGTTGTCAAGCCCCCCCTGAAAATCTTGGCAACCTCAATCACTATAATCTCCGGACTCTGAAGAGTCCGACTCTTGATCCTCATTGACATCCCCATCCCTATCTGAGTCGTCTTCAACCATGTTACCATATCTTTCCATATTTTGGCCATGGCTTCTGTACCTATCATCGTTGTCATTATCAGGGTCATCATCGTCATCGTTATCATCATTGTCATCGTCATTGCAATCACCAGCAAAACCATCCTGATCCGACATTTCCATTAAATCACTCCTGTTAAACTCGTATGTATTTTCGGGAGCACAGTCATCAGAATCAGCAGCTTCCATACTATTACTGTCATCATTCGTGGCTTCTATTCCTCCAACATTCATGTCAAACTCTTCTCTCCCATGCTTTCTAGGTGGTACTACAAAAGTTAGACGGCTGCCTTTATCACCCAAATAATCTGGTTGAATCTCTTCAACAACTTTCTTCTCTATTCTCCTCTTCCTAACAGTTCGGCGACCTCGTACATGTCTCTGTCCATGCGTTTCTCCCTGCTTAATAAGAACTTGAGTTAACGTCTCAATAGGCCTTGCACCAGCCCTGCCAGATTCTGGTATTTTGCTAGCAGATCCTTTCTGCAGCCTTCCACGTGGACGACCACCTCCTCGCCCACGAACAACTTGCCTACTTCTTGAGCTGCTAGGCATACTGCTGAGGTAATCCCAGTTCTCTTCTCTCAACGGTCCATCTCGATCTACTTCTGTTGGTTCTACCTTTTGCAGATCTTTCATAGACGCATACCCCAAAGATGGATTCTGTATGCAAGAAAAAATAAGTCACCAATCTAATACAGAAGAAAAACATCATTAGCCAAAAAATGGTATCAATTTTATAGTAACAAGTATTATCCAGTCCCAGATGCGATTCAATGTCACACCACATGCAAGTTGACAAATTGTATTACACCAAATAAATCAATAACGACAGGACCGTGCAGTACAAACAGACATGGATAAATATTAAAAACCAATGTAATTAATAACGAAATTACTTGAATTATAGGGGAAGACAACTCAACTGGAAGGCTATCTACTTTATTTTTTAACTCAGCCTCAGTTTTCTGCTGAGGATCATAGGATATCGAGGCATCAAGCTCCAAGAGTCTGAGCGCCACTGCACCAGTGGTCTGAGGTATCCAAGGGAGTTGTGGTACAGATCCAGGGAAAGTAGATTCACAAGCCGCATTTATTGATAAAACACATAGACCCATCAATTCTTCTGCGGTCTCATAGTCGGCAGACAAGTAATCACGCTTGATGACGCCCTCCAACTGAGTCAGAATCTACACACAAAAAAAGTCCAGACAATCAAGAACATTTTTTTCTTGCATATTCCAAGTTTGGAGGGGGTGTATAGAAACAGGTTCAGCAACAGATATCAAATCAGCCGACCTACTATACTGGAGGTTATTATGCATGTGCACAGGGACATGCTTTCTGCAAAGTGCAGTCTTTAGATGATCCCAGCATCATTCACACAAATAATTTGAGGAACAACCAAGGTGTGAAACCAATTCCCAGATAAATGCATAACCTTTGCTTTTCTATTCTACTCTTTCCTTTCCGTTTTTCAACAAGTATAAGAAAGAGAAGTCGCTAGGAAGAAATCTTGCCAGTTCCTTAGCATACATAATAGCATATTTATTTCACTAAACTCACAACA
Source organism: Nicotiana glauca (assembly GCA_026770625.1). NCBI lineage: Eukaryota > Viridiplantae > Streptophyta > Magnoliopsida > Solanales > Solanaceae > Nicotiana > Nicotiana glauca. The sequence continues at coordinate 37,310 of MU714600.1, forward strand.
CCATAAAATAAATTGTAGCTTGACAAGACACTTCAATCATTAAACCTAAATCAGACTCAAACTCGTAAAAAGAAATTGATAAAGATATAACTCTTTCCAAAAATTGATGACAGGGTTCAGATGAGGCCCAATGCATCAATTTTCAGAGAGAAATCGTACATTGAATCCTCGGTTTTTTCTTGTAATTGTCAAGAAAAAAGAACCTTCGATCTTTTGGAAATTCGAAAATACAGGAACTACATAAAAGACCTACAAGCCTATAAACTAAATAAATCAAAAAATCATTTGAAAAACTCGTAAGAAAAAGATAAATTTGTTCAACTTCCCAATAATAATGCCATATAACATGAGCCAAACAAAGGGAGTGAGATAAACCTGGAGAAGATCCTCAGGGGACAACGAATTTTGCAGCTTCATGCCCCATGTCTTTCTACGGTCTTCTGTCCAAGATGATTGAAGTGCCTCACATGGCACATAAACCTGTCAATTCCAGAGCAAAAAAATTAAATATTAAAAATCACACTAGAAGTAACTAAAAGTTGTCAACAGGGTAACAACAACAACAACAACGACCCAGTAAAATCACACTAGTGGGGTCTGGGGAGGGTAGTGTGTACGCAGACCTTACCCCTACCCCGCGGGGATAGAGAGGCTGTTTCCGAAAGACCCTCAGCTCAAGAAGACAAAAGAAGACGAAAAGAGGCAATCTATCAGTACCTTCAATAGAAACCATAGAAAGATAAACACACAAGGAGTAAAGTTTAAGTGAACAGCCTAACAGAAAATCAGATTCTCGGAGATAGATCTCAAAGAATCTCACCTCAAGGAAACTCAATAGGGCCTTCATCAATCTGACTCTTAGAGGACAAGCATTTGACACCGCCAATTTATTGTAATCAATTTTCAGATTGTCCATAAAATCCATTGCCTGCTCTGGGAACTCAGCATTCATGTCGACTTTGCCACTCATCTTGTTGCAAGAAGCGCAGTTGCCCTCTTCTGAAGGATAAGAATCTAAACAATGGCCACAAATGCCCAAAAGCGGCAGGCACCTTTTCTTCCCAAATCGCATGGCACATAATATTGACGTGCTGAGACATTCTTTCCACATCCAGCTCTGAAAGCCTTGGTATCTCTTGAAGGCATTCTTTCTCTCTTCCTCATTCTTCCCGAGCTCAATTTTAAACGACGAAGATGTTTCCCAGCTATCAGAACCCATACCATAAATGGTACTGCTAGGACTGTCAGCACCTGCACCAGAGGCTGGGCTTGAACTAGCTGCAGAAGATTCATTTTTACATTTGTTTCCATGTTGAACTATGATATCATCATAAGACATGTTTCGTCGCACACGTTCTTTGAAAGGATCCTCAATCTTTTGCAACATAATATGTAAATGTGATTCCCTGACCCCTCGAGTATCCAAAGAAGCCAAAAGACAATCAAATGCCTGCAGGTAAAATAACGGATTAGTAGATAAACAGATAAGAGCTAGGTATGGTATACAAGACCTTGCTAAGATCTATATAATTATACAGGGTGTTTCCTTAACCCCAATAACTTTCCTTGGTCAAGAATGGCAACAATGTCCACAACACCTAAACGCAATAATTCTTTCGACACTTTGAATTCATCTAGTTCTTCATTTCTTTAGTGAGTCATCTCATTGTTCTTTGTATTCTCTTCTTCAGTCATAAATTACTTTCCATTTCTTACACCTAAACACTGAAACAACCTCTTTGCAGAAATGCAAGGTAAGGTTGCATACAATAGAACTAACTTGATCAGTCCCATTCTCGGACCTGCCCATAGCGCAAGCTTAGTGCACCTGGCTGGCCTCTTTTTTGTTCCTAACCAAAATAGTGCAAACATCTTCCCTTCCGTGGAACATATATTCAACCATACTTAACCTGCTATGACAGTTTATTAACAGCGAAGTGTATTCTGAAAAAGAAAGGAAGGAACATACCTCTTCAGTGTCAATAAGTCTCCAGCAGCCATGAGGTGATTCAACAAATATCCTACCAGAACCAGGATCTTCGCTAGAACCAGAGGCAACAAATAGCCAGTAGCGATTGCGTCTGCGGTCTTGACCTAAAGGCAATGACCTGTATACATACATTTCTTCTGCTTTGTGGCCAATGAAAGACTTTAACTGCATGCGTGACCTTTCTGCTGTACTCCCACTTGGCTGTATGCCCAATTCACCCATGAAGGTTTCTTGTGCCACTGAAGTCTTTTCAGCAGAGATGCTTTCAAAGTGGTTCTGAACATTGTCTACGACAACAGCAGATTCATCCTTAACCACCGTGGTTGGTGCTGTCCCTTGATTTTTACTGTTTGGAAATCCCAATGGGCTTTGGCTGCCCTCTACCACAGCATTGAAGGAACTATCAGTAAATTTATTGATTGTCTCCTCCTTCAATCGTCTTTTATCCAACTGGGCTTCAGCCCACATTTGTTTTTTCAAAGCATTTGCTGCATCCAGACGATCCTGCAAAACCATCTTTCTTAGATAGCTGAGAGAGACAGTAATGGTCATTACTGATGAATTTGCCAGATTTATTACCTCAAGAATTACACGGATAGAATTCCCTTCATTTGCTATGCCAATCAAGGCAACAAGCGCATTTAGACGCTCCTCAACACATAGGTCAGAGTATTCACCTTCAGTAAGTCCTTGAACCCATGGCTGACCTGCTTTGCTCTCATCAATTTCTGAACATTCTTGGCTAGGATTACTTCCCTCAATACCTATATATAGATCATCAACAGATAATGAAAAATAAAGCATTAAAATTATGTCCTTACCAGCAGCATAAAATAAAGCATAAAATAAATTAGTTAAAATTATGTCCTTACCAGCAACATCAACTCCAATTTGTTGTGCAACCTCATCAGAGGGCTTACTTTTTCCATTCACCAAGCAGGTGTCAAGTATGCTGCATTGCTCGCTATTCTTGTTTGTACCATATGGAGTACCCAGGTCATCGACTTCTGGACCTTCAGCAACATCACCTTCACCTTCAGAATCATCATCTCTTTCTTCATCTTCAGCATTTTGTCCAGAGAGAAATCCATTAGCATATCTTTGTATTTTCTCCTTGGCTGCTGAAATAATTGCATCAGCATCAGCAGGATCCTTCCTGAAAGCAAGTCGCACATTGTATGTTGAAGGAGCAATTCTTTCAAAAAGTATTGGATCCCGTGATAAAGCAACAGATATAGAGGCTTCTGGAGTCTTGCTTGTTGAAAGGTCACGTAGGCCAGATTTCTGGGAACAAAAAGCAGAGAAGTAAATTAACAAGATAAATCCTCAAGACATATTGAACCAATTGACATAAGAGACAGCGACAATGTGCATCAAGAGAACAGTTACTTGAATCCTTTCCGCAATATCTAGAACATTCAAGCCCTTGTCTCCCTCGAGAGCGAGAACATGGTAAGCAGCAAATTTCACAGTCCCTGGTGTCAACCGATGCCTGGATTTGCGCTGTGACATAAATCCTTTTTCTTGCATAACTGCAACAGCTTTTTCAGCTGCCGAACCACTTCGCAGAGTGGATACAACATCTTCGCAACCTTTAGTCTGCATAATAGGAAACAATACCATAATTAGACATAGTGCACTATCTATTTCACATAGAATGTCAAAGACCGGATGCAGGTACCATTCTAGGATAAGAGGGAGCTCTCCGATGATCATCATGGAATTATCATTAACAGAAAACGACAGCATCCCATGAAACAACAACAGTTAAGCGTCAATTCCAAGCAACTTAGGGTTGACTATATGAATCCACAGTAACCATGTCGTTCCATTTAAAGCCAGCATCTCACCACATAAGTCCAAAAGGTAAAGCTTCTAATCAACGCAGGAACTATACAATATCAGCCAATTGAGATAGTTGGCAGAGCAAATGACTTGGGATGATCTACTAAAAGGTGATATAATTTATGGCTAGGAAGCTAGTTTTAGTTGCCAGAGCAAATGACTTAGGATGATCTACTAAAAGGTGATATAATTTATGGCTAGGAAGCTAGTTTCCATAATCAATCAATCAGAAGCAGATTGACTTTGACTTCCCCACTCTCTCATCCAATTTTGTACCACAATTCCGATTCGTAGACCTACATACTACATAGCCACATACATACCAACATTTTCTTTTTGTAAAACTGGCGTCTAGATTTTCGAGGGCGGCCTAAGAAATATTGGGGCGAGGTGATCAGGCAAGACATGCGGCGGCTTCAGATTTTCGAGGACATGGCTCTTGATAGGAACATGTGGAGGTCGAGCATTAGAGTGGTAGGCTAAGGGGTAGTCGAGCTAGGGGGTAGTCGAGAGTTCTTCCCTTTTTGTACCAGGTAATCTGATAGAGTTTTGTTTAGGTTTGTTAGCGGTCTGTGTTGTGTTCACATTGTTGTTTGCTTAGTTTTGTGTTATTGTTATTTTCTTTCTGGTTTTTGTTGTTACATGTCTTTTCTTTTGTTTCTTTTCTGATATTATTGTCCCGAGTCTCCCGAAAACAGCCTCTCTACCCTCTTCAGGGTAGGGTTAAGGTCTGCGTATACTCTACTCTCTCCAGACCCCACTAGTGGGATTTTACTGGGTATGTTGTTGGTGGTGGTGGTGTCTAGACCAACTTAAACTCACCTTGACTATTTCCACCAGGTACCTCTACTCAACCAGGCTCAGAAAAATGGGTAGAAATCACCTAGTGCTTTTTTGTCTCTACTGGGATTTGAACCCTGGTCTCCCGTGTTTTCACCCACTTCATAAACCGATAGCCTACACCCTTTGGTGCGACACATATATCCCAACATAACATGCATATACATGGAAGAAACAATGGTTGGAAACGACAATTGAACGACGAAACAGTCTGACTCCTAGTGGTCCAAGATGATTTCAAGACACAAGTCTTAACAAAAGTACTGTGATAGCAACTGAATAATCTATGATCAAAACTAGGCAGATTAGCAAATGGAGCATGAACTTGGGCTGATATTAATCAGACCATATATCTGGTAAAGCCATAGAAATAGCACTACCACCAGAATGAAACATAAGATAACGACTTGACACGGCACAAAAACAGCTGGAAGAAAGCAGATATTCAAATTGCAACTACTGTCTGTCCTGTGGCTATAGCAGAGAGCAATCACATAAAACCAGTTCAAACACAGTTAGAGTGGTCCCTTCAGCGTAATCTTCGTTACTTTAGTTTCTAGTTAAGTCAAAGTTGGAAACATTCAAGGAAAAGGAACTACGTGGTTTTTGCATTATGCATCTCCATAAGCTTTGATGAACTTCAAAATAACCAATTATTAAAAAAAATTGCTATATCTCTGTCTGCAGCAATCAACGTCAAAATATCCCACTACATAGATTATTACCAAATACTAGATCTTAAACCACATATAAAAATAGAAGCCACGATATATTAGCTAAGATGAAAATGAGGACAGAAAATATAGCACCTCATCAGAATCATTCAAACAAGCCCTTTCTCTCTTTTTCTTCAATGGAGGTCCAAATCCAGCAGAGAGCGCAAATTGACGCAGTACTTCAGGCCATGTCAAAGGAGTTAAGTGTTTCTGCCAATTGCGTATGTCAAAACCCCAAAGATATGCCTGTCAATGAAGTCCACAAACTGGTAAGCTTTGATCATTCTACAAGAGAGTACATTACGGCCTACCACCAATGGAGTATCGTGGAAAAACATCCAACATGGGTGTGTTATCCATGAACTTGATAAAAAAAAAAAAAGAGTACATTACGGCCTAAAGAGGAAGTATGCACAGCAGTGATTACCCCTTCAACTATTTGAGGATGTCCACCTTCAGGATTGACAGCACTATACTGATTTGTTCCAGGCCCACCGGAAGGAGTTCGAGCAACATCTTCAATATCTTTTATGATCAGTTTCAGAAGAGCAATATGTATCTCAGCCAACAATCTGGAATCCTGAAAAGATAAAGCAAGTAAACTAAGGGAATCAGTGCCCCATCATCCAGCCTGTTTTAAGAGATAGGACAACTTGGAAGCCCACAGGAACATGCCGAAAAAGCAACTCAGACCCTGAGTTCACAGTTAATTTCAGCCAAAGGTACTCACATAGTCATGGAAAGCTTGAAGAAATTCATCAAGAGTGAAAGGCCAAAGCCCCAAAATATCTGCAAAATTTAAGCAGAATCTCCAAGCCTGTAAAAAATCAGAAGGTTTGATGTTTAGTTCAAAGGCACTAAAGAAACCTGACTCAACTGAAAAGAGCAAAATCAATATAGAATTGTACAGGACATGGTGTAGAATGCATCATCAATTACCATCCCTCCGTCCAAGTAAAGATGACCTACTTTTCACTTTGGTCTACCCCAGAAAACACTCACCTGTTTCTTTAATATCTAAACTTCAGTCCCTCCTAAAAGTCAAACTAATATAAACCAAATACTACTCTACATCATTTCAAACTTAATGTGTAACATCCTTTCAAGTATAAACATTTTATCTCACACACAAAATTTTAAATCAAATTAAAAAAATATTAAATCCACAGGTGTCATTTCAGAGAGAAAGGCACATGACACTACCAATTTGCTTGTAACATTACAAAAGACCCTTCAATAAAGATGTTCAAATAAGACAAACTTCTTTAAAAAAAGTAAGATAAACTCGAAACTTGAGAAAGATAGAAATTCCTATGTTAAACTGACTAAAATCATTCACTTTCGAGTTTATATAACCGGGATGAAAAAGGAAGTCTCTCTACCGTACTCAGCCTATTTCAATCTGAAACATAAACAGGCTTTGCAATGATGAGTGGTTTAAAATCCTTGCACCAACCCATGATGAAGTACAGATAATTAAAAAAAAATAGGTGTAGATCTGCGGCTTATATAATCATCAAAATTGAAGTGATCATCGTTTCAATGTGTACTTGATAAGTTGAAGGATAAGAAAAACATCAGCCAACTAGTGACATAGACATATATAAATGAGCCATTTAAATGATCAAGCAGCATACCATAAGAAGATTCCCAACATTGTCATCTGAGGCATTCCAGGGTTGGATGGAGAATGGCTTTTTCAATTGGACAGACTTGGGAGGGAATTCACACAAAGATTCTGGATCACATAAGATGTATTTCAGCAACAAACCAAAAACTTCATCACCTTTGCAGATAAGCAGCTTAAATAAAAAAGAGAGGAGAAAAGAATGAATTACATGTAGAATTTACTACTTCAAACTGGATAACAGTATAAAATTTGTACCAACAAATGCAGGTAATCGCTGGCTTTTATGGAAGCCCTACCATCTAGCATGCACTTTGTCAGAGATACAGATAAAAAATGCGACAAACATGAGGTTCCAACATATGTTATTAACTACTCTGGAAGACTGGAACTAAAGCCTTAAAACTAAAACATGCATGCAGATTTAATTTTCATTGCGACAGTCAAGTTAACAAACTCCTACCTCGAAATGACTCGAGGTTCTGCAAAGTATCATAATCAAGAGACGCGATTGATAGTAACCCTTTGCTAGAAGCAGCCAGATCCATGAGTTCCAAGCGCTCATCCTCAATCAGCTCCATCGATTCTTTAGCAATTCTGCGCGCCATTGCCCTCTCCATAGCAACCTTCTGTTTTGCAGCTTCCCTTTCTTTTCGAAGCTCTTCTTTTTGCTTCTTCCTCTCCACCTATGGATTACAAAACCAATAGTACCGGGAAGAATTAACTTAGCAGATTTTGAAAGAAAAAATTAAACGCGCCGGGAAAATAAAAATCTCATTCTGAATACCAACCCTCAAGAGCTCTTTCTGCAAAAACCTCTCCCTCCTCTCCATTTCACGCTTTTCCTCGCGCTGAAATCGCTCCTCCTTCCTCTGTTGTTCCCGCATCAGCCTTTGTTCTTCCTTTCTTCTTTCACGATCCTGTCTCTCCGTTTCCTTTTTCATTTGTTCTTCCCTCTTACAAGCAAATAGTAGTGTGTCAGTAGTAGCAGGAAAAATAGTTTTTCATTGTATACACTTTTGCAAGGAGATACAGAAGGTGCATATCCAGAAATGTAAATATTCCATACTTTCCGTCGTAGTAGATCTTGCTTCTCAAGTTCTTTCCTGATCCTTTTTTCATTGGCTTGAACTTCCTTCCCAATTCGAGCTTCTTCACTCAGCTAGAAACCAAAAAAAAGGGTTATTGCAAAAAACGAAGAGACAGAAACAGAGTGGGGGAAAGGAAGTGGCTTCTACGGCAGCATAAAGATAAAGAATTCTGAAGGTTCAAGGTACCTTGCGCTTCCGATCCAATTGCAACATGTCCTCATTACTAGGGACAAATTCATTATCTCGCTGAGGTGATGGAAAGTGTCCCTGCCTGCTCTGTTGAGACATTACATTAATGCTTTGACCTTCAACGCCATATTCCCTAACAAAATGCCCATTCCCTTGCATGATTGGCAAGTTTTTAGAAGGACCGTCAACAGGTGAATCATAAAGGTAAGGGGCTGCAATTTGTCCATATTTATCAGATACAATCTTGGGCTCAGCAGGTTCAAGATGGCCACTTGTCAGAGCCTGAAGATCAAGTAGAACAAAGGTTCAATATCAAATTGACATGCTAATAAATCTCACTTCCAAGTTTTTCCATTGATAGGTTATTATCCACAGCAAGCCTATCATGAGGTATCTTTTACACTACGTCCTAGATAATAAAAATTAATATTAGCAGCATTGCAGCAATCATGCAAACTGAAAGTGAAAATAATGGTCTCATATGCAATGACTACACGAAAAGATATAAAAATGTCCCATCAAAACACAGACTCTGGGGCTACATTACGATGGAAACAAGCGAGGCAATTATTATAAGGCTAGGAGCATCAAACAAAATAAATGACTTGCGAAGTTATCAAACAGAGGGGTTTAGAAAAATCCAGTGGAGAATAGCAGAAGAGAGTTGCTCCTCCAGAAGACAGAAAGGATATAAAACAGTTCACGTCCTATAACCGCTCAAAGGCATTTTGCAATGTGAAATACCAAGAAACTGATCTCTTTATACATACCGGAGATAGAGAGAGAGCTGACCCAACATTAATTTTTTTAGCATCATATGATCCATATAATTTGCTGTCATAAGAGTGCCTGTAATGGTCCCGACGTTCTGCCATCTCTGTGCCATACATGACAAACAAAAGACAAAAAAAGTCAGGAAACAATCCAAAAAAATCGCTTTTGATCCAAAATGAGAAGCTCTGAATGAAACATTGGGAGGCAATAGGTTAATAGCAGACAACACATTAGAAGTAATCTGAATTGATAAGAGAGTCCTATAAAAACAAGTGTGTATAGATCGTCCACTCTGTTTAAACATCCAGCGGCCTATGATGGATGTAACACAACTGCAGGGGAAATGAGTAGAATCCCTTGAACATGTTTCCAGATTAGGTAGGCAAGCTTCAGGAAAGCAACTCACAACGCCATGTTTTGATATATACTGAATGATCTTGATCTCATTTGAAATTCACATACAGGCAAGGATATTCATTACTTCGCTTCCACCATTCACATCAAGTTATTACTGCTCTACGTCCCAAAGGCAAGTTGCGAGGAATCCAAAAGTACTCCAAAGAGCAATTTACAAACATATATGATGCAATGTTAAAACGCACTCAATAATGCAATGTTCTGATTGAAAATAATCTTCTGCCTGAAAAGATAATCAAATCATGTTTGTCAAATCAAGTTTGGACTTATATGACACTGAACTTTATGCAACAGAGCTAATGCCCTTTCAAATATAATCATTATTAAGAAAACAAATATGCATTCACAAGCATATGAGATAACATCATAAACTACACCTACAAAGACATGGAAAGATGGGAACCCAAAGGAAAACAAATTGTCAAATTCTTTCATTTCAATACCAATATCCAAATCTAGAAGACCTTTATGGTACATGCCTTAATATTATAATATCTCTAATAACAAAAAAAAATAATAATAATAATTTACCAATAGGTGTCCCAAATGCACCAGGTGGCAGCTCATCAAACTCTACCCCAAGAATAGGACCATCTTCACGTAAAGGTTCTCCTAATTGTGCCTCTATACAAGCTATCACCCTGCGCTCCATTGTCCTCCTAGGTGATTCATAATATCTTACAGGCGGTGTTGGCATACCATCCCCATTATCAAACCGACTTGACCCTGACCCGGACCTTGAAGCTGATCCTGAGTCACGATCACTAGCAGCTTCAGCAACCATTAAATCCTCCCTAGGTGACACTGTCAAATTCCTCCTCCCACCTGACTCACCAGCACGTGGCTTCTTTTCTGTCCCCCCTGATGTGTTTTTATCCTTTAACCTCCTGTGACAAAACCACATCTGTAATTGCCGGTCCGTTAGACCTAATTTTTCCGATAGCTCAGCTCGAGTGGCCTCAGATGGATACGTCTCCACTGCATAAATAACAAAGCAAAATAAAAGAATTAATGAACCAAATATCACAAGTACAAAAACACAAACGCATAAAAAAATTGATAACTAAAGGTTCACATCAGTCCATGCATGGTAATGGCAGAAACTTCTATAAAGCCAAATATTTGTCTACCGGATCTCTAAATCTATAATATCATTCAAACCCATGACTGGTTCAAACACATATATAAGCAGCGTAGATAAATATTAAGCAAGAATTGCATATTCCACAGAAACATTACTTCCAAAAACTCCAACACACAGAGCATAATCAAAAGGCAGAAGTACAAAACATACACCATAACAATAACACTACTAAAGAACCTAACCAGATAAGAGTACAAACATTGAACGATAAGAATCCACAGAAAGACCCAAAATTTCACCTATATCCTAAAATCAAGCATAGTATCCCCATCCAAGCTGTTTCTACTACATAAATATTCAAACTAGACAAAATCATCTTCTAATCTCATGACAAATAGCAATTAGACACCTGTGAACAGCATAATACACCAAAATCTCCAAGATTTCCGCATCTAGAAGCAATTTAAACAAACCCCAGATCAAAAAAATGAAGTCCAAAAGTGAAAGATAAGAAGACATACTAGCATAGACTCTTTCTAGGGTTTCTAATTGAAAGGGAGTCTTCATCTGCCGCTTTGGTTTCTTGGGTCCTTCAGATGAACTCTGATTAACGTTCCTATTGCCTTCCCCTTCCGACCCACCATCCATTTTTCAGATCTTTCTTTCAAGAAAACCCTAAAAATCCAATCTTTGTTGAAAGTAAAACAACCCCTTATTACATATGGGTAATTATATATTCTTCCCGTGACAGCCAAGAACACATGAATGAAAAATGATAAGGTAAATAATAAGAATAAATAGAAAAGAGAAAAACAAAAATAAACCAATACAGAAGGGAGGCGAAAGAGGAAGAATAAGATGAAGAAATTGAATAAAAAGGAACAGTATAGTAGAACAAGTCCCTCTTGTTGGTTCCAAATTCCATGTTCTTTCGGTGTGTAATTGTAGTAATTTTTAATTTTTTCCAAATTTCGATTTTTAAAAAGGGATTTCCAAAACACGTTACAAGGGGTACATGTACTAACTTCTTTTCTTGTTGTTTAAAACAAAACACTTGAGTTTTGAGTCTTTTTCTTTTTTTTGACAATGAAATCAAATGGAAATTTTTATGTGCGTGTTTCATTGATTGAGAGGCACTTTTGTTTCTATTTTTATAATATTTTTTTTACTTTATTTTTATTTCTATTTAAATATGGACTTTCTGGGTTTTTCGGTACTTTCAGGTTTATCATCACTTGTAATCTTTTGTTTCACATCTTGCTTCAAGAATCTTCTCTTTTTGGTGTGACTAATCCGATTTGTGAGGCTCAGGAATTTGTTTAAGTGGGCTCCACTATTTTTTGGGCCTGGCATTTTCTTCATCGTTGGGCTTGTTAGACCAAATGCTCTGAAATGGGCTTGCATTAATTAATGAAGTAGAAATGACACCAAGTAGCCACTTTAAAGGATTGATCTTTAGGAATTAGCCAGTGCATCCTGAATTTTTGTTTTTCAGTTTAATTTTTTATTGTTCTGAAGCTAAGATTTTTAGTTTAAAAATCCAGGATAAAATAAGTAGTGCTATATGTGCACTTAGAGAGTTATTTCAACTGCATGGCAAATTGAAATGACACTAGGTAGTCATTTTGAGCATCCATATTTAAAACATATCTAAGTTTAAAAGATTTAAGAGCGTTCATATTATTTCTTCATCTTACCTTCGGGTCAACTTCAAACTATCAGATCTAAAGCTAGGCTCGACGATATGCTCTAACAAAGCCTCAATTTTAGATTGTGTGCATTCAACTTCATACTTCATATTCGATGTTCGAAATTTCAGATCCACAATTTCAACTTCACATGGTCGGGTCTGAAGTACCCAAAAAACTTTTTTTTTATTATATAAAATAGAAAGTAATGCTCGTGCTATGTACGGGCTCATCATTTGGTAATCGAAGATTCTCCTTCATAATTATGCAAAATATGACATAAGAATGATGCACACTTTAACAATATAGAGTATTAGTTACAAATTATCTGCATTATGTCAACTTAGCTGGTCAAAATCGTTGTTATGAAGCTGCCTCGTCTTGTTGGTTGATATTGCATAGCCGGCTCAAATTCATTCATTTTGGACCACTTTCTTTCTTGAAATAAGACTTGATACTGCTGCAACATATCATTCAGAAAGAGAGTAGAAAGAAAGTGAAACCTCATGACTAACATTTCCATGCCTCTGCCTGGAAATATATAGTACTAAATAAAAATCCTTAAAATAAGTAATGAGGTTGATCATACATTTTTGTTGACCGTCATAGAAATTCTTTACAAAGGAGTATAAGCACATATTTAAAAAGCTGGTATGTGCTACTATGGTCCTGAATACAATACTACTATTAAAATGATATATGTTTCTCATTCCTTCAACCTATCGAGTCTCTGTATCGTCGGTCCAGTCATAACCTTTAGAAAATCTACCAAATGGAATATCTTTAGTACTTACAACTACAACTGTAGTTTTTACCTGATTTGGCAGTTCCTACATCCAAAAGTCATGAAGGCTGACAGTTTCAAATAATTTTGAGAAGGAATTTGTGTCTGCGCAAAATTTTATTAAATGCACAAATATCTGCTAAATTTTGCGCCTTAGCTAAACTAAGACTGCTTTTCTCGAGAGGATCACAATTATCATAAATTTAACCCTAAGATCAATGAACTTGACTAACAGAGTCCAAAAAATAAATAATGATATGTCAGTTTATCAAAAGCAAAACCTTTTAACTTTAAGTGATTGATGTAACCAAGAGTATTCACATATGTCTTTTATTTCGAGGAGCCTCATAGCAGAATATTATATAAAGTCAAGGAAGGCATTAAGAAGGACACTCATATTTATGACCGAAAAAGGATCACCCATTACGCTAAAGAAAGTGTAAGTATTGCACCCTTATGAAAAGAAAGTTTTTAGATCATTCTAAATCTCTTCCATGGAATTCTTGAACTTTTTCGTACTATTTTTGTTGCTCTAAGTCGTAAAGACTAACTAAGAGTTGACGCCTAATCCGATACTCCCTCCGGTCCACAATAAGTGTCCAATTTATTTTTTAATTTTGGTCCAAAATAAGTGTCTAGTTAGGTAATCAAGAAAAAATTCAATTTATTTTTACTCTTTTACCTTTATGTGCATATCCCTAAAAAAAATTCTCTCTCATCACATTAACTTACTAAATAAGGGTAGTTTAGTCATACTAGGTAATTTTGTATAGGATTTAGTATTTTCTTAATGGACGTGCTAAAACACTACCAAAAAAATAGCGTTTAGCGACGGAATTTTGCGACAAGAGATATTCCGTAGCTAAATAATGACGGTTTAGCGATGAATTTTATACTTTGTCGCCAAATAAGCTACAAAATAATTCGTATAAATTATAGCGACGGATTAGCGATAAAAACTTACATTCGTCGCTAAAATTGGCGCTAAATATTAGCGCCTTTATTTTACCTACAAATTTAGCGACGAAAGTTGGGCGACAAAATTTATTAAAACTTAGCGACGAAGTTAGCGACAAAAAATCCGTTGCTGAATTATTTTACGTATTAATACATTGGAAAGTTAGCTGCGACAAAATATTTCGTCGCTAATTTTCTAAAATAAAATTTCATTAATTATTATTAGCGACAGTATTTCAGTGTGTCGCTATTTCCGTCGCTAAATTTCCGTCTCCCAAAATAAAATTACACTAGTTAAAAGACTCCATTAGGGGAAAAACACCCCCAATAATAAAAACCTAGAAGGAAATTCACAGTGGAGAAGGGGCACAACTTTTACACGAAGGAGACCCCCACTGTACTTCATCTTCTGCTTCAGCCATTTTTGGACACAAGGATCAGGGGCGTCTTCAGCAAACCAGAGAACAGTGCAAAACGACCCCCCCACCCTTTCACGTCTTCTTCTTCACACCCCTACCCGTTCTCTTCTTCTTCTTCTTCTTCAGTGACAACCAACACCAGCTCCACCAACGACCTAAGCTTCAGCAACACTAACCAGTCGTTCCCCTCATATGAAAACAAAATCATTCTGCCAATAAAAACACACACACACGCACGTACATCAGCGAAAAACAGAGGTGGAAAAAGGAAGAGGCAAAATATTCATTTACCTTCAAGAATCAAGATTTGTTGAGCTTATTTGGAACCCTAGGTTTTGGATTTTGTGGAGAAACTCTCACAAACTTGTGGTAAGTTTCTTACTCTATCTATATGTGAATTAGTATATCTTTTGTATGGTGAATTTTAGTCATTTAAAATTAAAAATTCAATTTTCCGGCAGAGTTTCTTACTCTTCAGTCTTCTCTGATTTTTTTTCTACTGCCGATTCTAAGTTACTATGACGATTCCATATTCTGCATTTTTATTTTCGGATGTGTTTGCTTTTTGTTATTACGATTTTATTTTCATGGTTAAACTCTTTGGCCCTGGAACAAACTAGAGTCATTGAGTTTTTCCGCATTTAACACTTGGATTAAGAAGTTAAAGTGCGGACTAAAAGGGATTTTGGCAATAGCTGTGTGATTTCTTGGTATAAAATGAACACGTGTGAACAATTCAAAACAAAAAGGGATTTTGGCAATATCAATATTATTGTTCATAAAGTGAAGTTTCGTGATACTATTGTGTTGTTTCTTACATCAATTCAATATGAGTAGTTGCTGAATTTTTCACAGTTCATAGAAAAGACTCTTTTATTCATTTCTCATTTTTCTGTTGATCTAGGTCTTTTTTTTTTATTAGCTTATAGATTATATTATATCACGGGGCATCAAAGAAAATTGTCATACTAGACCATGAGAAGAAAAAAACCTATGTACTCCTGAAAGAAAGCATGACATATGCTAGTTTGGTATATTATTCCTTTTTTCTTAAATATTTTATGGGTCTCTTTTGTTATCAATCTTATTATGTTCAGTTTCTCAACTGTTTCATGGAGTTTTTTTATTTGATTTCTACCTCTTTGTTATGGCAAAGCACTGGAGTAGTTTCCCGCCGATGCAATAGTAGCTATAGTCATTAAGTAGATTGATAACTTTTATTTTTACTTGAATGTCAGTTAAATTGGAAACTCATAATCTTCTCTCCTTCAATTTAGGTCTCATTGTGTATGTTGGGTTGCAAATCTTTCTCGAATGTTTGTCTTTACTGATCCCCCAATGATTTAGTTTCTTCTTTTGGCCTTTAGGCCTATATAATGTTACATCGGTTTGTTATTGGTTAAAGCTTTTATATGGAGTTGTTTTGGAAATTTACTTAATGTGATTAGGAAAGCCTAAAAGTAGTGTGGTGAGATACTATGATCCGGAAGATCGTAAGTTATTTGTGCAGTATATTTGAAGAGTTTTGTTTAAAATATTGGTGTAAAGGAAGTTGTAAATTTTCTTCAACAAATGACTTCCTCTATATATTTCAGAAATGACTTGCTCTATTTATTGATGGGCGTGGTTTCTCCTACTTAGTCACAAAGTTTACCCAATATCATCAACTGCAAGTTCCACATGTTATTTTTTCAAAAGGGTGAATCATATTCTTGTCAAGGAAAGAGCTTGATTTTACTAGGATTACATCTGGTATAATCAGAAGTTGGAGATATATTTTATTCAAGCTCCTAATAGTTGCTCTTCAAAAACAACACATGCGTGTCTTTTTATTCCTTCTTTAACCCTTTTTTTTAGTTTGAATTGAGGTTATTCAGTTTAAGCCTTCTATTGCTAATGTATATTTGATAGTATGTTGTGAAACAGCGATGCCTCTCGCTTCTTTCCTCCTCTCCTCGATTGTTAGTTTTTTCAGAATTAAATTTTCTTGACAATTGCTTTTGCTCTCCTCTTGGTCTTATGCACTCTAAGTCATCTGTATAAAGAAAGCCTAATTTCGTATATTGATATTTTTGCTATTAATACTATTGAATCTTTCTGTTTCTTGCACAATGTACATTTTTTGAGTTATGGTTTAGCTGTGGTTACTCTCTATAGTAGTATATATGGTCTAAAAAGAGATGTGTTGGCACCTCTCTTTAACCACCAATAGTATTACTTACATGCAAGTGCATCAAAGATTATGAATTTGTGCTTGATAATACACTTTAAAATTAAAATAAAAGATAATATTTGAGAAAGAACAAGCAACCTTGAGAAATAAAATTGGCCAAAGGGTGTAACCTTCGGCATCACCGACATGAGGTTTTAGAGATATGCGGCGATTGGTTATTTTGCATATACACTCTATTGGTTTTAATATTTTTAGTTATTTAGATTATCCAAGCAATATACATGGAATAAAGTATGATTTACTGATATTTTTTATAACCGCGCGAAGCGCGGATAGTTTCACTAGATTGTTATAAAGACCATTTGGTACTATAATGGTGGAGAAACTGATGAAGCTAGCACAAGAATGAGTTGAACTCCCACGAAAAACCACGTTAAGCATTTCTTCGCCAAAATTGAAATTCAATATAAGCACAATTTTTCTAATTCAAATTTATGTGTTGTGCTGATTTATGTCTTATTTCATTTTAGAGATAGGACTATTTTTTATATACTTTTGTGTGAGAATTGATGATTCATGGATAGATTTTTCTTATTCATGCTTTTAGGTCATTAAACAAGCTTCTTTCAGCACTAGCCAGTCAAGAGGAGTTATTTGGCAATGTTGAATAAATTTATTTGGTGAGAAATATTTACTTTTTATTTTGCAGAATGTGCAAATTGCATTATTTTTTATAGGAAAATATTTACATAAGGAAAAGAGCATCATATGATGCTAAAACTACCTAAAGGAAGGCTCAGTATGAAAGCTTATGAATGCTTACAACAAAAAGCAGTTTGGCTTCCTTTAATGTGTGCTCTTTTCAAAATTCATATGATCTCTGGCAATGTTCATGATCATATAAATTTATAAAGGGGGCTTCCTTCTTTGCTCTTCATCCATTAAACTGGTAGGAAACCTGAACTTATGCAGGTGAAAAGGACTCTGAAAGGCGTTAATCTAAGGTTAACATGAATGGTGAAGACGACATTGCACGAACTGTAGCAGTACTGAATAATTTTTGTATAGGCTGTTAAAAAGTATCGAGATCCAACACCAAATGAGTTACATTTGCACGTCCATACACATGGTAATGATGGAAAATCTTTTGTTGCTGAGAAATCCCGAATCGTACATGTAAGATAACTTTTTAATTGACTTTACTTTCATTTTTTTTTATTTTGTAAATTGAATGTTCTTATTAACTCTTCTACAGAAAAAATATCAGGAGTTCCAACATCGTTGAATGTTCTTATTCCTGCATTGACAGATCATATAGTTCCTGTAATCGTTGAGCGATTACGCGAATTAGTTTCCTTACCCTCGCATCAGCCAAATACTGATATGGCACCTACAGTTCCAACATCTTCTACTGCTGCTAACATTGACGAGGTTCATGCATTGGGTTCTGATGATGATCGTAACTCTCCAGCCTATCATAGTTAGCTTACTTTGTTTGGACATTATTGTTGGTCCTTGTGGATTTTTTGTATTTAATGATATTGTTATATGCATTATGCTATATATTTTGGACCTTGTTGAATTTATATTAGTATCAGTGACTTTTTATTAAGTGTATTTAATAGCTTTTATATAATATGCTTGAGAAGAAAATATTTAAAATAATAAATAAATAAAATTTTAAAAATTAGCAATATAGTACAAATAAATCAGCGACGATACGTTCCGTAGCTAAAATTATCGCGTAAAATTAAATCTTGCGACGAATTGGCGATAAAAGGTTTTTGTTGCAAAAACCAGGGACAATTAGCTATAACATGGCTAGCGACGGACAATTTCGTCGCTATAAGAACAAACAACGAATTTTATTATGTATTGCAGCAACGAAAGGCATCAAAATAACGACAGAAACAAGCTATATAGCGATGGATATTTCCCTCGCTAAACTTTGCTACAAAAATATGTCGTCGCTACTCCGTCACTAAATCTGCGACGGTTTGGTATTTTTCGTCGCTATAAGCCTGGCAACGAGGATTTTAGGGATGAACTTGAATCCGTCGCTAAACAACTTTAGCGACGGAAAACCTTTATTTAACGACGGAATGCGGCCGTCGCTAAACGCTGTTTTTTTGTAGTGAAACTAAATTGGACACTTATTGTGAACCGGAGGGAGTATTAGACAAAATTGATTGCACAAGATCCACTACAACAAAACTAATAAATAGAATAAATGTACAAATTGATTCCCAATATGATTACTTCAAACCAAAAAAGTCACATTGAAAAAATTTTATCTAATGCAAAAGCACCAAAAAGCCCTACTCAATAACTTAAAGTTAGTATCTAACAAAGTATACCTCTCTATTAAAACCAACTAGCAGTTGAGATAGAAGACCAATTTTTATGAGGACTACATGAACTACTATTCCCTTACACAATTGGCACACACACAAAAATCTGTACTATACATAGTCTCATATTCTGTGGTCGACCAATTTTTTTTTGAGCTTGCAAGACTTTCCGCCTTCATGGTTAGAAAAGTGGAGATTTTATTAATTACTAATATTTATCTTTTTTCCTAATCATTTATCTTTATTTATTTTCATCTATTTGCACTTTTATAGACGCCATTTTATCATTATTGCTTGATCTTGATTTGAGGTCGTGTAGTGAGAAATCAGACAGATTTTTGATTAATCACAGTCGCAAAGATTCAAATATGAAAAAATTTGTTACAAGAATCTTGTCCTCTCTTTTCTTTTCTTCCCCACAATTATCCCTCCAACCCAAAAGAATAGAAAAAACCGATACCGAGAAAAATAATAATATAAAGAAAGCTTCATAATACATTACACTTTTAATAATTACATCCAATATAATTTTTTGCTGTCGATTTTTATTCACAGAACATATGAGATTTGTTGTACTACACTACTGATCATAAGCTTGCATTTGAGTGTCTATTTCCAAGCAAGTAAGAGTAATCGGAAAAATTATACGTAGATGCATACAAATTATCCTATATACAACAACCCAAAACGAACTGATTCAAATTGTACCCAATTTTGATTCAGATCTCAAATGTTTTCTAGAGGGTAAGATTATGTCTCAGAATTATTGTAATTTGTAGGTAAATTTTTATCGTTCGAAATACTATTAAAAATCTTTTGTTGGAAAGCCTTCAATCTACCTCCATGGTGGATGGAAAATGCAATTCCCCTATAAGGACAACCTAACACGTGAAAGAAAAAAGACATGAAAAATTTGGTAGATTTAAAGTTTTATTTTTGCTCTTTTAGTTCTTTAGGGACAATGGTAAAGTAAGGGAAAAAGTAGAAAAAATATATGGTAACAGAAACTAATTGAAAGGCGATAAGAAGAAATGTGATATACCAGTACTAAAGTAACAATGTATGTGAATTGATAATTTTGTAAAGATAAGCCCTAATTTTTAACACCAAATCAGCAGGGAAGAATGCAAGAAAATGAAAGAGAATATGTGACGAAGTATGAAAAATACTGGAAGTGAAAGTAGAAAACAGATGTCCCCATTACTACAAAGATAAAACACAAGGTAATACACATGTTTAGAAACACATGATAAACTAAAGTAATAAGACCACGTGTGTAGTGCAATTGATATTGCTTCATGTACAACTATTTATAGCAGTGTTCGTACACCTTCACCACTTATATATAATAGAAATTTCAACGATTCTTTACATAAAGATCCTAAAAGTGACTATTTATGCACTTCCCCCGCATGCACTCGTTTCAAAGAGTTGGCTTAAATGGCAATAACAAATATATGTGTTAATCGGGCCGGGTTGACCTGTTTTCAATCGGGTCAGCCCGGTTCAGCCCGTTACTATAGCTTAATATGCGGGCTGGGACGGGTTGGTCGGGGGCGGGTTTTGGACCAACATATTTTGGATAACGGTGCACCGTACCCATTAAGCCCGTTAACGGGCTGTAGCCCATTATCAGCCCGGTTACCGTTATAAATTTTTTAAAAATTATTTTTACTGCTTGGACCGTTGCCAATGGTCAAAATTTAATTAAAAAATAAAAAAAAATTACACTAGCCCGACCCGCCCGAACCCGAACAGGCCCATAATAACTCGAAAATTCCCAACCTGCTATCAACCCGTTATCCCAGCCCGCTAAACAGCCCGCCCGATAAACGAATGGGTTGAAGTTTTTCTATTCATCTCGTCCCAGCCCGCCCGATAAACAAGTATAATAACAAATGTACACACAATGTATGAGTTAACATGTGTGGGGATGTGTTTATTTTTTATTGACTTGATACATATGTTATTATTTTCCAACTTACACGAATATTCCCTTAGCACTAATACTTTGCGGGTAAATCTTTTACGAGATTAGTTTGCAACTTATATAGGTCAGACCACCTCAAAATAGGTACTACCTAGGAGTGACAAATTGGCAGATCGGGTTGGATAGTGTTCTGATCGAAAACGGGTAATGAACGTATTAATTATCCGATACATATTTAATACGGATAAAAAACAGTTAACCCGCGTATGGATAATCATATTATCTAATGACTTCTTGAATATGATCACTTTTGAGAGAATTATTAGTCTTCCTAACTTGAGGAACCCCAAATCTAAGACTTTTACCAATGTAAAAGTTAGACTCATTGATTATCCATGGTTCCTCGTTAGTTATCTATTTTCAAAATAGATAATATGGTTCTTGTGCATATTTGGCCTATTTTCAGAAAATTCATGATATAAGCATATTTTAGTAAATAATATGGGTGATAAATATTTTCTTTTAATCATTTTGACATCACCACTCGTCTTGTACTAATATAAAATGAAGTGCATGGAACTTGAAAGGGAAAAATATTAGCCAACCGCCTTTGTTGTTCGTATAATTATTTTTCAAGGAAATGATCAAAATGGTCCTTAATGTATGGAGGCTGCTCTATCTTGGTCCTTACTGTATTACCCTTAATAGATATGGTCCTTAATGTATACTAAAAGTTAACATAATTAGTCTTTTTCCCTAAACCTAACAGATTTCTCAAAAGGACTGTTAAATTTAACCTAGGCGCCCCATGTGCAGCTCATGTGCAATTAAAGACTACCTGCTTCCGGTTTAAATCTATAGCATAGAAACGCTTTCCCTTTTTCCATCTTAAAATAGAGATTTGGAGAGGAACAAAGAGCTTATGTGCACAAGGGCTCATTGATAAAGAGCTTGCGTCTCTTTCTTTCGTATCTGGCATAAAAAATGTCTACAAAGAAAGCTATTTGTTGACAATATTAAGAAACAAAGCAAATTGTCGACAACAAGTAGGAGCTTCTCTCTTCTCTGTTCTTTTCTGAATTTCAAATTCTTAAAGTTGCGCTGATGCGAAGGTGAAATCGAGTCCTAATAGAAGAATTTTTGAAGCCTTTCGATATCATTGTCCAGGAAAACTGATACTGGCGAACGATACAAAAACACTAATTGAAATCATATCTAATAGTGTTGACTCTAAATTTTTTTTCATTAATCTCTTTCTTGTTTATTCTTTTTCATTTAATTCGAAAGCCGAAACACAAAATTTGAGTCTTTTATGCCAAATTGATTTCTGTTAAAAGAAACTTCTGAAGCATCGTGCAACATGATTGTTTGTGGACATAGTTTTACAAAATTACATTAGAAAAAGCAAAATACATAAATTAAAGTCAAGGTGTAAGATTTAGGCTTCAAGTCAGCTACTACCAACACCAAAACCAGCAAAAATATCTTCACTTCAAGTCAGCTACTACTCAACTACTCTATCATTCGGGATGAATTTTTCAATTGTGAGAGCTTCAACTTCAGTAGAAATGAATCTCCATTTGTTGCCGAACTTCCCATATTTATGCCAAAAAATTTTCGAGTCAGTCATATAGCCACACATCTCAGCCATCTTCTTCAAATCTGTTAGATTAAGGTTTGTCACTTCAACATAGTCAAAGTAGTCCACCATGTCTCCAACATAAAGTTTGCTTGGCTGATGCTTCATCAGTCCCTTATGGCAAACTTTAATGCTAAAAAATCAGCCTCGTTCACAAGGTCTGTCAAAAAAAATTATGAGGACCACAATTCTAGATATTATCAAAATATTTTAAAAAATAAGTGTATACTTCTAAATATTCTCTGGACCACTATTAAACACTTTATGAGACAAAATGAATAAACTTTGGGACCCCTATCTAATACTTTATGTTGTAAATTTATAACTAACAAAAGATACATTATTTTACTTAAAATTGACAAAAGATAAGAGAAGATAAGTACTTAATGGGTAAAATATACCTTAACGTTTAAACCCCCCCCAAAAAATCTTACCATAATATGGGGTTGAATCTTCGCTACCATTCCTTTTGACCAACATTCTTGGTAATAAAGAAGAAAGTAGAATGTACTTTTACTATAGAAATTGCTTCTATTGACAAAGAGATAAAGACAATGCAGTTGATAAAATTAGGGCATGGTTCTCAGCTAAACATAGTTGTTCCTCTGTTAAGAAGTGTTGGGAAGTGTCTTTGATTTGGAGATTATAAGTTTCCCACTTTTTAGATGATTGCACGTGAGCTGCACATGGGGCGCCTAGGTTAAATTTAACAGCCTTTTTTGAGAAATCTGTTAGGTTTAGGGCAAAAGACCAAATATGTTAAACTTTTAGTATACATTGAGGACCATATGTGTTAAGGGTAATACAGTAAGGACCAAGATAGAGTAGCCTCCGTACATTAAGGACCATTTTGATCATTTCCTCTTATTAAGAGACTAGAAGACCAAAACAGAATGAAGCTGTCTCGCCCAAGGCAGGATAACTAGTTGATGAGCATTTCTGACAGAGAGGGTAATTCTCAATTCCTGCTATGAATCTATGTTTATATGTTCTGAGGATATTGTGAATTTGGAAGCTGGTTAAAGATGTATTTATATGAGAATGTCGCACTAAGTGAATGTAAGAATTTAAATAGAGAAGCCAAGTTGGGAAAATAATGCAGGGAAGGTGTTTGTCGAAATGCTTGATATATTTGCCATTGTCAGATATTCTCATTTCTATCATATGGGTTAAGTGAGTCCCTTACGGTTCAGTTGGGGTAAGTGGAAAGGGGAAAACAAATAAAGGAAGTGGATAAACTCAAAACCGCTACTTTCTAAAATTTGACCTTTGATTTCTGTCTTGAAAGTCAGAGAGGTTTTGTGGATAAATTCTCATGATTTCTTTACTGTCATTATCGCCAACTGAATGCATCTAAAATATAGTAGTAACTTTTTTTAGATTTTCAACCCAAGTCAGGGAGCTTGCTGTTTTTCACATTTTCTCTGTTTTATAACACTGAAAATTCAAAATACCTTAGTCTTTTGCTGAGCATTGGCATAAATACACTCATGCTCTCCTTTCTTGTTTTCACCATCGCATCTCTTACTCTTTGTGGTTAATGACAGATCGACATTAAAGGCACTCGTGCATGCACTGCCTTTAAATATTGATCCACTTCACTATGTTGTGCTGATCAATCAAAAAGGTTATAGCTTTAATCAAAATTTCTCTTCTTTGCTTCCGATATAATAAATTCATTAGTTGGATATTCCTGTACCAGTGTATTTTCAGTTTGATATTTTTTTTTGCACAATTGACACCAACTTGTTTGATGCAATCCCTGCTAGAGATCTTGTTATTTTTGGCATTTCTTTAGCTGGTAACAATGCTGTTAGATATTAGACCCTGATGAATTTTTTATTGGGATTACAGTTTCTCAGCTCCAATATTGGATGCTTCAAATACATCGGATCGACAAGAAGCATTGTAGTTGCTACAACTTTAATCAGCGAAAAGCTAATGATATTAGCTGAAATTTGACACATATTTCTGGAAAGGGGATTGCAGCATTTGAAGAGGAGTGTTGAAGTGATGAGCAGCAAGGTAGCAATCAAATGGCCTAGAAAAGTCACAACAACCCTTGTCGAACAGCTGATTCGAGCAGAAAAAGATGTACAAAAAGCTGTTCTTATATTTGACGCAGCAACAGCAGAGTACTCTAATGGCTTCCGGCATGATCGTAGCACATTTGGTCTCATCATCTCTAGATTGCTTTCTGCAAATCATTTCAATCTAGCGGAGGAAATGCTTGTCAGAATGAAGGGCGAGAGCTGTAAAATTACTGAGGATATATTCCTCTCAATCTATAGAGCCTATGGGCGGGTTCACAAGCCACTTGAGGTGATCAGGGTTTTCCAAAAGATGAAGGATTATGATTGTGAGCCAACCCAGAAATCGTATGTTACGGTGTTCTCTGTACTTGTTGATGAAAACCGGTTAAAAACTGCTTTTAGGTTTTATCGTTACATGAGGGGGATGGGCATTCCGCCTTGTGTTGCTTCGCTTAATATTTTGATTAAAGCTCTCTGCAAGAACAGTGGAACAATAGATTCTGCTTTTCGTATATTTCGTGAGATGCCGAATCGCGGATTTACACCGGATTCCTATACGTATGGGACTCTAATTAATGGGCTTTGCAGATTGGGCAAGGCCACTGAAGCAAAAGAACTTCTGACGGAGATGGAAGCAAATGGTTGTTCCCCTACTGTAATCACCTATACTTGTTTGATTCGTGGATTTTGCCAGTCAAATAACTTGGATGAAGCCATGGGATTGCTTGAGGACATGAGGAGCAAAGGTATTGAGCCCAATGTGTTCACTTATAGTTCTTTGATGGACGGTCTGTGTAAGGGTGGACGTTCTTCTCAAGCAATGGAGCTATTGGAGATAATGATTCATGAACATAAGGTTCCAAATATGATAACTTACAGTACCTTAATTCATGGACTTTGTGGAGAAGGTAAAATTGGAGAAGCCTTAGAGGTTTTCGACAGAATGAAACTTCAGGGATGTAAACCTGATGCAGGGTTATACTGGAAAGTTATCAATGGCTTTTGTGAGAATAACAAGTTTCAAGAAGCAGC
This sequence comes from Nicotiana glauca, assembly GCA_026770625.1. Classification (NCBI taxonomy): domain Eukaryota; kingdom Viridiplantae; phylum Streptophyta; class Magnoliopsida; order Solanales; family Solanaceae; genus Nicotiana; species Nicotiana glauca. Next base: position 62,889 of record MU714600.1, read on the forward strand.
CAACTATCTTGATGAAATGATTCTTAGTGGAATATCTCCAAACCGATTAACTTGGAGCTTGCATGTGAAGATCCATAATGCAGTAGTCCGAGGCCTGTGTGCCGTGAATGATCCAAATCGAGCTTTTCAATTATATCTAAGCATGCGCACTCGAGCCATCTCAGTTGAGGACAAGTCTTTTGAGATGCTGGTCAACCATTTCTGCAAGAAAGGAGACTTGCACAAGGCTGCTCGTATTGTCGAGGAAATGTTGATTGATGGAAGCATTCCAGATGAACAAACATGGGCGGTCGTGGTGGGTGGATTTTGGGATAGAAGGAAGGTAAGGGAAGCAGCTGATTCAGTACAGGCTGCCCTGATGTATAAACATATGGATTTTGGATCTTGATGTCTTGTTCAAGTTTCTGACTATGACCATAGATGCCTTTGTTAATCCATATGAATGTCAGCACCAAAATAACCTGGTTTTATGCATTCTTCAGCGTCTAAGAACAATTTTGGTAAATCATAATATAGTGGGTGTCTGTTGTATTAGCTCTTTTTTATGTATTTGGTCAAAGCTAAGATTATTCCATGGCAACCTGGAACTCAAGGGTTCAAGTTGCAGTTCAATCTTTGCATTGCACAGTGGTAAGTGTTCAGAAACTCTATTCCTGAATGCCCCAGAATATGGGGTTTCTTGGGCTTCCTGTTTTCCATGAAGTGCTTATTATATTACATTTACGATTAAGTGCACTTTTTAATTCAAGTATCTTCCTCCAAAATTTTGAATTATGACTCTTTTGCATGTTGAAAATGCAGCTTGTTGATCTCTGACTTTCTGAACTACAGATCATCTTCAAATTTCATGAAGGCAAACACTAGCATTCTTACATCTACATTCGCTGCTAAAGTCATTTACAGCTTCATCTGGCAAGTTGGGTCAAAGTCCATGAAATTGGTTGCGTTGTTACATGAATGGAAAAACCAATAAAAAGCATGAATCACACTCTGAATGTAAAATAAAGAGAGGATACATATGCGACAAGCCTATGAGAACAAACATATTAGTTAGCAGTGAGGGGGAAGCCAATGCCATGACGTTGTGTAGGAAACACCATAAACAACATACTGAAGATGACCCCAATTGCCACTGGCAGCGCTGTAAGCAGTTCCTGTGTTTGATATGAAGGTGTTGGGTAGAAACAATTTACCACATTCTGATCAAACAACGCAACAGCTGCAAAAACCAATATTGACATGATGGCATGCATAAAATCTATAAATTTCAGCTTGTAGTTTGCTGCGATCTCTGGTGGGGGAGTCGCTGATCCATCAATTATCCACAGGCCTCGCAGTGTGGCAAACCCATAGCAAACATTTCCTTTTTGGTCCTTGAAACTATCAGTAAAGCTTAACAGGAAACATGACAGTCCACAAAGTGCTACAAGAGCAGCAGTCAAGGATCTGCGAACCACATCACACTCCCCTTGGTTTGTGAATATGGGTGATAAAAGTTGAAAAGCAAGAACAGACCCAGTAGGCAGAAGATTGGCAAGGTGGGCAGTGCTTTTAAATGTCTGGCTGATTGCCTGTTGTATCAGGTTTTTCTCCACTTCAGGCAGGGCTGAGTTTTCAAGCAGCAGGGGAGCTTTCTCTTCATCAAGATTCCGGGATGTCTCATTTTCCACCTTAATCTCCATACCCTTGAAATGTTTAGTTAAATTTTCTTTTCAATTCTTCAAATTTGTGTTAGAATGTTTATTGTTTGAAGATGTATTTATAACTGAAGGAAGATAAAAATGGAGTGCACCTTGGTTAATGATGCCTTGCAAGAAAGAAAAACAGAAGCAACTCTCCCCCAGGATTCTAGGTTTGGAGTTTCAGTTTCCAAATAGTTAAATTATTTAAAAAGGTGCTTAAATGCATATGAAGTTTACTTTACAGTTATGGAACTCAAATTCTTTGAAATTGATGTTATATCAGGGTGTCCGTTTTTAACTGATTATCTCCGTTTACTTGGTCTTTTATCATTAAAAGTTTCACTTTATCTCAAAAATGTAACTTTTGAGTTTATTGAGAAAAAGAAAGTCTGAACATTCCATTGGAAATTGTTGTTTTAATTACAAGCAGCGTTTATGACTTTGGTATATTGTGACGTAGTTTGTTGGAGAGTTTTGTGGGTTTTTGGAAGTGAGGATGACGCATGTTTCTCTTGCTTATTTATCAGGTGACTACTTAAGAAAGATAGTATTCCTTAAAAGTCATCTTTCAGTTTGGCTAGCTTGCAGTATGAGCATGACACAAGTACACGTAAGACAGGTAAACAAATTTGATCATTGGCTGCTAGCTTAGCACACAACGTCTTTTTTTAATTTTTTAAAACTATAGGTAGCTTATCATATGACGCATATTGGGACAGAAAATTTCATTAGCTAGGGCATTGGAGGTCCTTAGAGAAAGCTGTGGGTTAGAAATTAGAACCAGAGCCGGCTCTAATGTGTTGAGTAGTGAGGCTTGTGCCTTACTGCTCCCAAATTTGAGGCCTCAAAGGAAAGAAAGCTCTTTAGATACATAAATAAAGTAGTAATTTGACTTACTTAAACATGGGTCGATATATAGTTTCCCAATATTTCATTTTTTCGCTTTTTACTCCTTCGTTAGATAATGTGTAAAAATTTTACTCTCCATTTCGTAATTTGTCCAAGTCAATTTATCTTTTCCCGATGTCTTCATATTTTAGAAAACCCTACATATTTTTTGTCTTTCTCTTTAATATTCTTACTCACCTTCTTTCTCCAAAAAATTTAAGCTTCCAATAGTTCTATACTTCTATTGCTCTATAAAATCTTATCCAAAATTAACAATATCTCAAGAAAATTAATGTGTTGGCTATATTATCAATTGAAAATGAATTATTAGGGAAAATCGACTATAAAAAGGATTATTAACACTTTGTATCTCAAAAGCTAGAAAAATAGACTTTAAATAAAAATATGTCGTATAATTTTCTTTTAAAAATTAATGCCTCATATTAAATTTTGGCTTTAGGCCCGCATATACTTGAGCCGCCCCTGGTTAGAACCCTGTTAGTTTCAACAGATTCAAGGGGATAAAGAGCATAAGTTTATTCTCAACGGATCGCTACTTAGCCTTTCATCATTTCTTAGATATCACCTCCTATTACGTTATTAGAGGTTGTAGTTGAATCATGAATATCAAGAGTGCCGAATTTGAACCTTGGATATGAAGCCGTATTTAGTAGAGAGCATTTTACCTCTCAAAAAGGAATTATCATTCAAATTAGTCCGACCCCAACCAAAAGAAAAACCTCTGATTACCTGTGGATAAGTGCCAAATTGAAAAAATTCAGTACACTTTTGCTGGTACTACTCAGTCTGGCTCAAGCTTTTCTCTTTCTTTCTTTATTTATAAAAGGATTTTTACATACCTATACACTATTAGAAACTTTATTACCCTCCCTACTCAAGTTTCACTTTAATTACCTCTTATATACAAAATTACCAATTATGCACATTTTTAGGATTTAACAACAACAACAACAACAACAACAACCCAGTATAATCCCACTTAGTGGGGTCTGGGGAGGGTAATGTGTACGCAGACCTTACCCCTACCTTGGGGTAGAGAGGCTGTTTCCAAATAGACCCCCGACATCCTCTCATTTTTAGGATTTAAGAATAATTAATCAATTTCTACAATCACTATAACGTACAAATCCCACTCACCCACGTTTCTCTCTCCGTATCCCACTACCCTCACGTTTCTCTCTCCATACCCCTAGTCTCTCCCACAATTAACGCCTATTTTTACTCTTTTTTCAAAAATTCCTCTACAGTTTTAATCTCTTCTTCAAAATCCCTCTTTTTTTTCTTCATATTCCAGCCATAAATACTCTACCAAAATTGTACTTGCTTAAGTCTTTACTTAATTTTAATGAAGAAGAAAACATTCTCGAAGATTAGCCCTAAAAAAGCTAAAGTAGATGATATTCCTACTTTTGATTTAGGTGTTTTCTCCCAAGATTCACCCAAAAAAGTTTCAAAATCGGCACATGCAAAAGTAGAGACCAAGCCCACACTTTCCCCTCGTGAAGCTAGGGCAGAAGCTCGAACAAAATAGAAGCACCATAGGGATGCTGGTTAAGCTTCGACGTCTGTTAAATCTGTAAAACGGAAGGACAAATAAATTGCTTCAGATGATAATTTTGTCTAAGAAGAAGTTATCACGAAGGTTGCAAAAAAAAAAAAAATCAGAGTTTCTCCTAATGTTAAACCTTCAAAAAGAAGAAGGTGCAAAATTAGCTAAAAGTGTACCCCAACAGTCATTGTAGAAGGTACAATTTCAGTAGTTTCAATGTAACGAACCGACCGGTCGTTTTGAGCTCTGGCATATCGTTCAGCAGTCTGAGGCCATGAACGGCTTCATTTCAGGTATTATGACTTGTACGCGCAGTCAGAATCGAATTTCGGGAAGTTCAGAGTTGATTCGGAAAGAGAATTCTCATTTCGCAAGTTTGAAGTTGAAGGAATTAACTAAGATTGGATTTTTAAGTAAACTACCTCGGATTGGGGATTTGAAGGTTCCAACAGGTTCGTATGATAATTCCGGACTTGGGTGTATGCCCGGATCGGGTTTTGGATGACCCGGGAGTGTTTTGGCACCCATTGTGGAAGTTAGCATTTTGGAAAAAAATTCATAAGTTTGGCTTGAAGTGTATTTCAATGCTATCGATGTCTATTTGGGATTCCGAGTATGGGGGCATCTCCATATGGTGATTCTGGAGTTGGGAGCGCGATCGGAAGTGAATTCGGAGGTTTATATGTCATTTTGGAGTCATTTGGCTAAAGATAGAAATTTAAAGGTTTTTCAGAAGTTTGACCGGATGTGGACTTTTTGATATCGGGGTTGAAATCCGATTCCGAAATTTGGAGTAGGTCCGTAATGTCGAATATGACTTGTGTGCAAAATTTGAGGCCAGTCGGACATGATTTGATAGGTTTAAGCATCGAAAGTAGAAGTTGAAAGTTCTAAAGTTTATAAAGCTTGGATTGGCGGTTGATTCATGATTTTAGCGTTGTTTGATATGATTTGAGGCCTCGAGCAAGTCCATAACGTGTTTTGGGATTGGTTGGTAGGTTTGGTTGAGGTCCCGGGGGCCTCGGGTGGATTTCGGGTGATTAACGGATCGAAATTTGGAAATTTGGATAGCTGAAGGGGTCTAGTTGCTGGTATAACCGCTTCTGCGGACGGTTCACCGCAGAAGCGGCCTCGCAGAAGCGAGGAATTGAACCGAAGATGCGGTTTTGGGCTGCCAGTGTAGGGACCACAGATGCGGTTATATTTTCGCAGATACGGGACCGTACTTGCAGTAGAGAGGTCGTAGAAGCGGAATGGGGCGGCGAGTCTAGGACCGCAGATGTGGTCATTTTTCCGCAGATGCGAGACCGCACCTGCGGGACCACAGAAGCAGTCATAGGACCGCATGTGCGAAAAGTGCTAGAGGCAGAATGGTTGTTTTAAAATCGGGATTTGGCCATTTTCTCTCATATTTTCTTGGCTTGGGCGATTTTTGGGGGAGCTTCAAGTGGGATTTTCATCATCAACGATAAGGTAAGCTAACCCCATCCGTCTTGAGTTAAATACATTGATTATGTATGGATCTTAGCATATAAATTGGTAGAAATTTGGGGTTTTGGTGGAAAGACCTAGAAATTTATATTCTTGGAATTTGACCACGATTTTGGGTATAGAATTTAGAGAGAATTATATATTTGAGTTCTTGAAGCTATGGATAAACTTATTCTTAGAAAATTTTGGAAATTCGGGCACGTGGGCCCGAGGGCATTTTCGTCAACCTTTCGATCAGGGTTAGGAATTGCTATAAATTAGATTGTAATGAATAATTGAGCATATATTAATGGATTTGCGTAATCATTGGCTAGTTTTGGAGCGTGGTGCATCAATTAGCGTCTTCGGGAGGGCGTGGAATGCCGGTTATGGATCTTCGGAGCGAGGCGGGTCTCCTTTCTAACCTTGTAAGAGAGAATTGTCCGCATAGGTGAGTTAATTGGTTATGTGCTCCTAATTGTGGGGGCTACATACGCACGAGGTGACGAGAGTCCGTGTGTAGCTACTATTATGCTATTGTCCGGGTAGTCTAGGACCCAAGAGCATGCTATACTTGGATTAATTGTAAACTTATTGACGGCTTGAATTGTTTAAATCACCTCTGATTAGTAAATGAATTTCTAAAGGGATTAAACATTATTTTCTTAAGTTGTTAAAAGAGAATTAGTTTTTATTTGGATAAACGTTCCTTGAAAATTCTTAATTGATTGTTTGAGCATGTATCCCTATGTGTACCTGTGTCGCATGCATGATTCGCGAGCAGGGTGTTTGTTTATTTTATGTTGACCGCATCGCAGGCTCGTTCGCGAGCGGGGTAATAGATGCATCTATAGGCGCGCAGTCGACCCTTGGCAAGCGCACATTTTATTTCTGTTGGATCGGGCCGTCGCCTTGGCATAATGCACATGCTTGTATTGCTGCCTTGAACTTATTTAAGTTGTTATTTCCTCTTCATGGTGTGAGAATATTTGAATAATAATAAAAAGGAAAAATCTGGAAATTTCTTATAAAATAAATAGTTGTTTCCTTCTTTCCTTCTATTGGATTAAAATCATGTTTATAGAAATCCACAATTTAATGCATTATTGACACCATTATTGGACCACTAGTACGTGTCGAAGTCGACCATCTCGTCTCTACTTCTTCGAGATTAGACGAGATACTCATTGAGTACACGTTGTTTTCTTACTCATACTATACTTCTGTACATTTTTGTTGCACAAGTATATGTAACTCTTGTGGCCTACTGGGTGTAGTAACATGGTTGATATGGAGACTAGGCGAGCTGTATTTCCTCGAGGCGACCCGCAGCTAGTATAGTCTCTCTCAGGATTCCATTTATTTTCTGTCCAAATGTATTTCGGACAACTGTTGTACTTTATGTGATCTTTTTTTTAGAAATTGCTCATGTACTTGTGACACCGAGTTCTGGATGGTTTGAAGTATTTCGTATTAATTGCTTATCATTTAATTTGAATTTTAGCGATTATCTTTTAGTTATAAAAATAGAGGAAAATCATAGATTTCAAGAGTATTAAAGTGAGAGTTTAATTAATTAATTAATTTGGTTGGCTTTCCTGACGGTGGTGTCCGACGCCACCACGGCCCTTATTGGATTTTGGGCCGTGACAACATGGTATCAGAGCACTAGGTTCTTAGGGTCTCACGAGTTATGAGCAAGTCTAGTAGAATCTCGCGGATCGGTACAGAGACGTATATACTTATCCTCGGGAGGCTGCAGGACTGTTAGAAGTACTTCCCTTCTTGATTCCTCATCGTGCGATTTGATTCCTTTGGGGCTCATGCCTTTGTTTCCTTCCTACTCAATCTTATGCGACGCAAAGCACTTGCTATTCATCGGGGATTGAAGAATTGTAATGGCACTACGAATGTAGTGCGGGTGTTTCTCCCTGCGGGGTTATTTGAGCTATTATCGTCGCCTTGTGGAAGGATATTCTGTTGTTTCGGCTCAATAGCGGTACTTCCGAGAGCTCTGAGGTTAGGCACAAGTTGCCATGATACTTATGAACGATTGTTGTGCAATATGGATATGATAGGAGGATGTTGCCTACGTGTCGGGGTAGTGAATGACTTGAAGGGAGGTTTACTCAGTGCATAATCAAGAGATTCAGTATTTTATTCCCGGTAGGGGAAAGGTAATCGGACTAAGGATGGTCAGATGTGGGCTGGTGGAAGTAACAAGACTTGGTACTTTCAAGTGTGGTGGAGTTTTCATCGGCGACGTAGTATCGTTGTCCTCGATTGAATATGTTAAGTTGCCGGTGTTATAGTTTTCCTCAATTCGCCTTTGGAGAAGGATATTACAAGTCAGTAATGAAGAAGCGACGGTCAGATATCGCGGGGTGCGGTGGTTCAGGATGGAATCGATGTTTCTTATGTTGATGGCTCGAGAAAGGTGATCTTTGGAAAGGTTTAAAGCTAGTAGCGACTTGTGGGTTCAAATGCTACGAAGATAGATCTTATGAAGGGCAACAATTGAGCAACAAATTATGAGGAAGGACATGTATGAAGTGTCAGGCAATGCTTAAAATTTTTGGAAGGCCAGGTATAAGAGGCGCATGTCGAGTAGTTGATTAAAGAAGCAAGTTTGCCCAAAGTGGGAGAGTGGCGGAGTTGCATATGGGCTTGGTGGCAGGATGGCTGCGCACCTTAAGGAGAGTTTGGAATGATTTGGGATCTTAGTGACTGCCAATTGAAGTCTGCGGGTTTAATTTGAAGAATGGGCTGTTATGCGACAAGAGATTCGATATAACATAAAGGAGCTACTTGAAATGAAGGAGGATGCAACATAACTTGGAATTGGAAGGCTGTTTCCGCACACTTAAGTGATGTCTACGAGGGATAAATGGACTTGTGCAACTAGAGAATGAGCTCAGACTCAAGATGGGTTATTAATGTCGTAGTGATTGTACCCCGTGCAACATCGTTGGAAGATGCCAGGGAGTGATTTCCACAGGTGGGTTATTCCCTGTGAGTAGGTTAGCGGTCGCGTGGTTGGCGAAGCTTCTGCAAAGAATTCTACTGGTTATTCAGCGAGGGAATCGGTCGTGCGAATGTTGTTAATGATTTCTATAGTAAGATATCGAGAATTTTGGCGGGTGATTGCACAAGGTTATGTCAATAAAAGCTAAAGAATCCTGGTGAATTCCAGAGTTGTGAAATAATGGCTTCAAGCTAAGTGGGAGAGTCCCACCGCCTATGATTAGGTTGCATGGTTAACTACTTGTGAAGTTTCTGGTTATTAGCATATTGAGGGGTTACCTCAGCTACGAGAAAGACCATAAGTAGTAATTCGAGCTAATGAATTGTTGAAATGCATGCTATGGTTGGCCTTATTGGCTCATGTTCAGACTCGGGGAAGGATTCGGGAGTTATGCCTTGTATAAATGCAGGTTTCAAAGGAATCGATTTCCGCCGGGTTCCTCGACGGGGAGGGGGGAGAGGGTATTCATGTGTTATAAGATTAATTGATTTATTCATATTTGGGGCCAAGTCAGAGAGGGTGGCTCTCAGTAACAGTCCTAGTGGATTCAAGGGGTAAAGTGTGGTGCCTAATGATTTCAAGCCTATAGGTACGACTAGGATTCAGTCTTGGTAGCAGCTTATGAGAAGAGGGCTGAATGTTCTATGATGTCTTGACTTGCAGTGTAGCATTTGGGAAATACGAAATGATTCGTGGGATTTTAGACAGCATGGCCTCGTGATTTAAGGTCACTCGGAATGAGTGCGAATGAAGTGTGCTATGTGTTGAATGGAGTTGTTATTGCTTCTAAGGCGATCAAGGTAAATCGAAAGAAGATAGATTGGTTAGACATAATTGAGTTGGCATATTGGTGGTGGAGATCAGTTCCCTCAGTATGATCAAGTTATGAGTGTGATTTGTGGCGGTACGTGCGAGGCCTGTCGGCCGCCGTAATTGATGTTATTCAGGAGTATTCTATTGTTATGGGCCGTTATGTGTGGGCGGATCCCAAAAGGGTTATGGTGGATTAGACCACTACTTAAGGATTTGGATGTTCTACGGTTATGAGGATTCACCTGTGTATTGCTATAGTTCTCCCGAAGAGAGTTAAAAGGAAAGTTTTATATGATGAAGTTAATCTAATAGTGGTTCCGAAGCTATAATGAAAAGCGTGTTCTATCGTATGTTGGCATGTTAGGTGAAGTGAGTGGTATGTAATTTAAAGTAAAGATCAAGGTAACAGCTCGGTGTGGACAAGGATGTCACAATCTCGGATCAGCAGGAAAGGAGTTTCGGTGTTTAAGGTAAGTTGGTATTGTTTTCAGCGTCACTTGAGATAGGTGTTTTGTGAAAAAGGCTTGCATCCTGGTTAATGATTCTTGATCGCTTTTCAGTGTTAGTGCGGCCAGTGGGTTAGAGGTACGAACCAGTCATTTGTTGTGGTAGGTTATGGGAGTGTGTCATACAGGAAGATTGTATAAGTGTGACAGGTAGTCATTTGATTGATTAAAGACTTAAACCAAGTATGAAGGTTGTAATAATATCGTGGATTTGAGAATATATGCCTGGACGACACTCAGTCTATTGAGTTGTGGACTGCGGATGATTTCTTTGACGATGATGGATGTTTTTATGTGTTATGAGAGGAAGAGGAGTTATTATGAACCTTGAAAGGTAATTAGCCTAGTTCAGTGCGATTAGGATCGGTTTGAGGTCGGTGGATGGATTCAAATGTGAATATGGGCTCTATATCAGGCCAAACGTGTTCATTTCAGTAATGCGCTCCTTATGGAGGAGTAGTCAGGGTGTTATTTCGTTGTCAGATATTTCAAGTAGTGATACATTGCACCGTGTGAGTTGTGAGGCGGCTTAAGAATTGCTTATGTGTTGAGGATCCGCACAGAAATGAAGTTATACAAGCCAAATAGCTCTTGAGATTCAGATTGTATATCACACCTCAGTTGTGCTCAAGTTTTGTAGCTTATAGCGCCATATGTCCCCTCAAGGATGGTATTATGCACTTAGCGTGCTTGTGATCGAAATTCGGTATTTTATTGTAATGAGCAAGTTTAGCTTGATATGCATCTCCTTATGTAAGATCTATGTGTGGATCGGGTGGCACGCCGCCATGGGTATGTTATTTGGATCGGGTTGCGCGCCGCAACAGTGTGATACTGAGTACAATTCCTTATATCTACTTTTATTCCTATTTTTTGGAGGAAATCTCATATTAGCTCTGCGCCTGCGTCGCATGTATGATTCGCGAGCGGGGTAATTGAAATTCCTTTTCAGAGTTCATTTTCCTTTTTGTATCGCTTTCTAATTGGTAGCCTATTGGCATATTGTGGCATCATATGAGACTTTTGGTCATGTCGGGATGGTTTATTGCCTGAGCAGTTCGTACTGGGTGAGACGAGATTATTGGATTTAGGATCAGTGCAATCTGATTACGTGAATTATATTAAGGAGCAAAGATCATTATTTGGTTCAGAATGAGGTAATGTTTCTTGTCAGAAGTATAGACTCAATGATTGGTTGACGTGGCAGTTGGTTATGAATTTCTGCACATCTCTTTCGTTGTGGCGGCATTGTATGAGTTAGAGTAAGACATGTGTATGTCACGGGGTGCAATAGGAGCATCAGATTTGTGGAATTCTGACTAAGTTGATTAGAAGATGTTATTGTGGTCCAATGAGTAAAGTGATGCTAGGTGTAAATTCAGCAAAGTTATGCAACCATATTTGGGTACAACGTGAAGTGATTGATATGGTGATCTTATGTTGGAAACATGTCGGGCATGGAATTCCGGATGCTGGAATTGGGCCCTAAGGCTTATTTGCTTGAATAAAAGGGAATATCTTCAGAATTGATGGAGCTGATGTGCTCAACTGAGTTGTGGTAGTACGGGAAGGTGCATGAGAAGTTAAACAATGATTTCAGACTACTTCAGTGTAGTTCTCAGCACGTTCGAGGACGAACGTATGTTTAAGTAGGAGAGAATGTAATGACCCGATCGGTCGTTTTAAGATCTGGCACGTTGTTCAGCAGTTTGAGGCCATGAACAACTTCATTTCGGGTATTATGACTTGTACGCGCGGTCGGAATCGAATTTCGGGAAGTTTAGAGTTGATTTGGAAAGAGAATTCTCATTTCGGAAGCTTGAAGTTGAAGTAATTAACTAAGATTGGATTTTTAAGTAAACAACCTCGGAATCGGGATTTGAAGGTTCCAACAAGTTCGTATGATGATTCCGGACTTGGGCGTATGCCCGGATCGGGTTTTGGATGACCCGGGAGTGTTTTGGCACCCGTTATGAAAGTTAGCATTTTGGAAGAAAATTCATAAGTTTGGCTTGAAGTGCAATTTCAGTGTTTTCGATGTCGTTTGGGATTCCGAGTCTGGGGGCAGCTCCGTATGGTGATTCTGGAGTTGGGAGCGCGATCAGAAGTGAATTCGGAGGTCTGTAGGTTGGACTCATTTGGCTAAAGATAGAAATTTGAAGGTTTTTCAGAAGTTTGACCGGATGTGGACCTTTTGATATCGGGGTCGGAATCTGATTCCGAAAGTTGGAGTAGGTCCGTAATGTCGAATATGACTTGTGTGCAAAATTTGAGGTCAATCGGACGTGATTTGATAGGTTTAAGCATCCAAAGTAGAAGTTGGAAGTTCTAAAGTTCACAAAGCTTGGATTGGGGGTTGATTCATAATTTTAGCATTGTTTGATATGATTTGAGGCCTCGAGCAAGTACGTAACATGTTTTGGTATTGGTTGGTAAGTTTGGTTGAGGTCTCGGGGGCCTCGGGTGGATTCCGGGTGATTAACGAATCGAAATTTGGAATTTTGGATAGCTGAAGGGGTCTGGTTGCTGGTATAACCGCTTCTGCGGAGGGTTCACCGCAGAAGCGGCCCCACAAAAGTGAGGAATTGAACCGCAGATGAGGTTTTGGACCGCACCTGCGGAACCACAGATGCGGTTTTGGACCGCACCTGCGGAACCGCAGATGCGGTTTTGGACCGCACCTGCGGAACCGCAGAAGCGGTCATAGGACTGCAAGTGCGAAAAGTGGTGGAGGCAGAATGGTAGTTTTAAAATTGGGATTTGGCCATTTTCTTTCATATTTTCTTGGCTTGGGCGATTTTTGGGAGAGCTTCAAGTGGGATTTTCATCATCAACGATAAGGTAAGCTAACCCCATCCGTCTTGAGTTAAATACATTGATTATGTATGGATTTTAGTGTATAAATTGGTAGAAATTTAGGGTTTTGGTGGAAAGACCTAGAAATTTATATTCTTGGAATTTGACCACGATTTTGGGTATGGAATTTAGAGAAAATTATATATTTCAGTTCGTGAAGCTATGGGTAAACTTATTCATTGAAAATTTTGGAAATCCGGGCACGTGGGCTCGAGGGCATTTTCGTCAACCTTTCGATCGGGGTTAGGAATTACTATAAATTAGATTGTAATGAATAATTGAGCATATATTAATGGATTTGCGTAATCATTGGCTAGTTTTGGAGCGTGGTGCATTAATTAGAGTCTTCGGAAGGGCGTGAAAAGCCGGTTATGGATCTTCGGAGCGATGTGAGTCTCCTTTCTAACCTTGTAAGAGGGAATTGTCCCCATAGGTGAGTTAATTGGTTATGTGCTCCTAATTGTGAGGGCTACGTACGCACGAGGTGACGAGAGTCCGTGCGTAGCTACTATTATGCTATTGTCCGGGTAGTCTAGGACCCAAGATCATGCTATACTTGGAATAATTGTAAACTTATTGACGACTTGAATTGTTTAAATCACCCCGGATTATTAAATGAAATTCTAAAGGGATTAAATGTTATTTTCTTAAATTGTTAAAAGAGAATTAGTTTTTATTTGGATAAACGTTCCTTGAAAATTCTTAATTGATTGTTTGAGCATGTATCTATATGTGTACCTGCGTCGCATGCATGATTCGCAAGCAGGGTGTTTGTTTATTTTATGTTGACCGCGTCGCAGGCTAGTTCGCGAGCGGGGTAATAGATGCATCTATAGGCGCGCCGTCGACCCTCGGCAAGTGCACAGTTTATTTCTGTTGGATCGGGCCATCGCCTCGGCATAATATGCGCATGCTTGTATTGCTGCCTTGAACTTATTTAAGTTGTTATTTCCTCTTCATGGTTTGAGAATATTTGGATAATAATAAAAAGGAAAAATCTGGAAATTTCCTATAAAAGAAATAATTGTTTCCTTGTTTCCTTCTATTGGATTAAAATCATGTTTATAGAAATCCACGATTTAATGCATTATTCACACCATTATTGGACCTCTAGTAAGTGTCGAAATCGACCATCTCGTCTCTACTTCTTCGAGATTAGACGGGATACTCATTGAGTACACGTTATTTTCGTACTCATACTACACTTTTGTGCATTTTTTTTGCACAGGTATATGTAACTTTAGTGGTCTACTGGGCATAGCAGCATGGTTGATATGGAGACTAGGCGAGCTGTATTTTCTCGAGGCGACCCGCAGCTAGTATAGTCTCTCTCAGGATTCCATTTATTTTCTGTCCAAATGTATTCCGGACAGCTGTTGTACTTTATGTGGTCTTTTTCTTAGAAATTTCTCATGTACTTGTGACACGGGGTTCTTGGATGGTTTGAAGTATTTTGTATTAATTGCTTATCATTTAATTTGAGTTTTAGCGATTATCTTTTAATTATAAAAATGGAGGAAAATCATAGATTTCAAGAGTATTAAAGCGAGAGTTTAATTAATTAATTTGGTTGGCTTGTCTGACGGTGGTGTCCGGCGCCACCACGACCCTTAGTAGATTTTGGGTCGTGACAACATGGTATTAGAGCACTAGGTTCCTAGGGTCTCACGAGTCATGAGCAAGTCTAGTAGAGTCTCGCGGATCGGTACCGAGACGTCCGTACTTATCCTCGGGAGGCTGCAGGATTGTTAGGAGTACTTCCTTTCTTGATTCCTCATCGTGCGATTGGATTCCTTTGGGGCTCATGCCTTTATTTCCTTCCTACTCAATCTTATGCGACGCAAAGCGCTTGCTATTCATCGGGGATTGAAGAATTGTAATGGGACTATGAATGTGGTACGGGTGTTTCTCCCTGCGGGGTTATTTGAGCTATTATCTTCGCCTTGTGGAAGGATATTCTTTTGTTTCGGCTCAATAGCGGTACTTCCGAGAGCTCTGAGGTTAGTCACAAGTTGCCATGATGCATATGAACGATTGTTGTCGGGGTAGTGAATGACTTGAAAGGAGGTTTACTCAATGCATAATCAAGAGATTCAGTATTTTATTCCCGGTAGGGGAAAGGCAATCGGACTAAGGATGGTCAGATGTGGACTGGTGGAAGTAACGAGACTTGAATGCATCTGGTTCCAAAATCAAGAAATTTAGCTTCTTATGAAGTATGAATTGAATGCATCTGGTTCCGAATTTTTTACAGCAGAGATAAAGTGTGAGAGGTTGTATTTTAGGTTGAGAGAGTTTTCCCTTATTATTGGCCTTAGATATTTTATAGAAGTGACAGACTTTGGTTACACAACTACGTATGATAGTAAAATAATGAGGAGCTATTTTCTGAACAAGGAAAAAGTTGAGAGATCATACTTGAAACAAATTGTAACCAGCCGTAGTTGAGTGAACGATGAGGATGCAGTCAAGCTGTGTATTCTCTATGTCATCAAATTCTTCATATGTCCTTCAGACAAAGAGAATTTAGGGTTTGATAGACCATTTTATATTCTACTTGGTGGACTCGGGGAAGTATGCAAACTACGCATGGGATATCCAATCTTAAACACATTTGCTTGAGTCCGTTAGGCACAAGTTCAACCCTTCTGTGCATTTTTATCTCATTCGAGGTTTTACACTAGCTATGCAAATATGATTGTATAAGTGTTGCTCTACGGTCAATAAGGATGTAGCTACAAGATTTGCTAATTCGATCCCTCACGTGCTTAACTGGACAGCTAGTAAGGACAAGATATGGTTATCTGTATTGGAAGCTAGAATGATCAAACAATGATGGATCAATGTACATGTTTTTCACTTCTACACACATAATTTAATACAAATTATCTACAGAATTAATACATATTATGAGTAACTATCTCACATTTTTTCCCCACTCAGTTCACCAACATAATTGAAGCACCATAAAAGCTTTCAAGAATGAATTTGCCAAATAAAGTTGAATACATGCTTGTAGAAGATGAAACAAAGTCTTAGCATCCGACAAATTCTCCATTTTCATCCCGTCATAAGCAGACAATTGGAAAAGATGACAATAAAAACATTCTGAAAAAAATTAATTTTAAAAAAAAAGATGTTAACAAGGTAACATCTATACATAATCCTAGATGGTTTCTTTAATTTATGTATGCAAATTATTTTATTAACTCTTTTTATTTTAATATGTAGGTGTCTTCAGACCTTGGAACTTTCAAGAAAGATATTTTTAAAGAACTAGGTAGCATTCGACTGCTATCAAAGATTCAATCAAGACTGTTTTAGAGGCGATAAACACTCAAAAGGATAACATTAATGCTAAGGTTTCATTCGAAATATAGTCATTTACACAACAATTTTTATAATTTCTTAGTTATTATCATTCATAAAAGTATATAGCCTAATAAATTATGCTTCCAGTTTGCTGGTAGTTCTACGAAAAATGATGAGCATTGCAAAGAAAAGAACAGTCAACACATTCCGGAAGGTAGTGCTAAACCAGTGTTGGCCCGGTTGTAGTAAAAAAGGTATCTACATTATATCTACATATATCCGTGGATTACTAACAACAAATCTACATTATATTTCCAATGGATTTCTTATATACTGGACACCTGAATAACATTCAAATTGAGGAGAATGTTCTTGTAGGTGTTTATTTGTCTTCCAAATTTGAAGGGGGCATTTGATGTAGAAAATGCATGTATGATTAAGTACATGTTATCATCATATTTTACAATTCCATATCAAACGCAGGACAATATTTCTACAAATTTACTATACTTTCATTACAATTTATCTACATTTTTGTTAATGTTTCCTACAAATTATCTACAAATTAATTAAGTTACGCACATTTATTGTAACAGAGAAGGAAACTATGCATGTGGACACTCCAAAATAGGAAGCTAAAATTGGCATTCCAGGAGAGCATTTAAATGAGGAGAAGGAGACAACAAAAATTTCAATCTCCCATTCAACAAGAAAACATTATACAACCAGGAGACAATTGCTGTGAACATTTCAGTGGTATTATACGTTACATTACAGTTTTAGGAAAAAAAGGTTTTGATAATTTGTTTCAATTTTCCATAAAAAACTGATGCAACATATCTTCTTACTCTTTTGTTTTAAATTTTGAAGGTGAACCAGCCAACTACATTAATATAGGTGATTCAGATGACTGCCGATCTGAAAAAAGAAAGTAACACTTGATGATTTTTCGCGGCCGCATTTGTTTTTCCGCGAAAAATGTTGCAACTTTCCCAGCCACGCCCAAAATTCCGCTCTCAGCAGTTATGGCCGACAGCGGTATCCAGTTTGCGACTGCACTCCTTTTTCCGCTGTCAGCTTACCTATGCTTTTGGAACATTGTCAACTTTTCATATAACTTACTTTAATGATTCTTTTAACAACAATACTAATAAGCTTTCACTGATTATGTATGCAAATAATCGTCAAATCCAGAGGTGGGAGTGATAAACAAAAAGGGAAAGCAAATTCCTCCTGAGGAAGGGGACGAGGAAGGATCAAATTACCCTTAGTAGTACAAAAATCCATTGGGAATATACGAAAGGCCATCAAAGCTGCAGATAAAGCAATAGACCACTCAGACACAAGTGAGTACGTCCCTTCCCGAGAAGTTTCGGAAGGTGATTCTGTCCCACTCATGTCCTAGATTTCCTGAAGAGGTACCGACTGGTGGATGTACCGACCTCCTCTACTGGGTCATCTGATGACTCAGAGGGAGGTAGTGAGGCATCGGGATCATCTTCCCCACTCGTTGCAACTCCGGCTTTACCAACTGCTCATGCTTATACTGATATTGATGTTGATGTTGAGATACCAGATGACATGAGAGAGGGTGACACCCAGGCAGGGGGGTTGGAAAGAACAAGGAACCCTGTGGTATGGAAATAATAGTTCATTAGTGAGAAAGCCTATCACAAGTTCCTGGAATGGTGGACGCAAAGGTCTCTCACCATCGAAAGACAATTCATAGAAAGGGATCTTCTACCCCACAACCCCAATATGAAGAGGCAATTTGATGAAAGAGTGGGGTGGAAATTCTTTACAAGTAAGCTGTCGGAGGCCAATGAATGTTTAGTCAAAGAGTTCTATGCCAACATAGCCCACATCAGAAAGGTCACCTATGTAACCAAGGTGCGAAATCGGAAGATCAGATTTGATGGCAAGATGCTAAATGACTATGACGGGTTCAATGATGAGGATGAGTCCCTATATCTGGAAAAGGTGGCTTCGAATGTGTTAGCCCGCTCTTGGCTTGCATCGATGATTACTCTTCTGGGTACTACTCCAGCTTGGCTGATACTTGGGGTCCCGATCTATAGTACCACTTTCAGCTTCGAGGCGAAGGGGTGAAAAACTTTTGTGTGCAGTCAGTTAGACCCTACTACAAATAATAGTGATATGACGGTTTCCCAGGCTATTATTATGGGGGCTATTATGGCGGAGTACCCGATTAACGTCGAGCATATTATGGCTAAGGTGATTACTACAGTAGTTAACAAGAATGAGAGCTCATATCCTTTTCCAGACTTCCTCACTACGTACCTGGAGGATCAGGAAGTAGAAGGAAGGGATTTTGACACCAAAGAGGCCATTTTCATGGTACAAACTTAAGGGTTAGGACAACCCCAAGTCCAAGAGAAAAGCCACCACTTCCACTGGCCAGTCTGAAGAGCCAGCGGTGGTGGCCACTGGTTCAGATCCTTCCACTACCATGCCACATCTTCCCTCCAGACCATCTACTTTTATGCCTTCTTTTTCATCATACACTCTCATTGCATTGAGGGTTAATCAGACTCTTTCCAACATCAACAACTGGATGCAGATAGCTACATTTAAGTTGTCTGTCATATCCAGCACATTGGCAGCTCAGTCAGTACCAGCTCATCCTCCGGTGCCCTTTACTAATTCTCAGTCAGTACCAGTTACTAAAGAAGCTTCTAGACAACTAGAAGAAGCTCCTAGATAACCAGAAGCTTATCATGGATGCTTTGGAGGCACAAGGAAAAGAAATCAAGGACCTGGGCAAACAAACAAAGAAGGTGAAGAAGACTCGGGCCTCAAAGGAGTCAGTGAATCGGTTGAGAAAGGAGGTTGAGAAGATTATATTCGCTGGAGACATCCCATTGGACCTACCCCTGGAGAAGCTAGTTCCAGCAGCTCAGGCATCACAGGCACCAGAGCAGGAAGCTGACAAAGAGCCCATGAGGAGATGGTGATCCCCTAGACTGTAACGACCCGGCCGGTCATGTTAAGAATTAACACCCGATCCCCTATTAACTACATTCCCCATATTTATTTATGCTATTGTGAGTTTTCGGGAGGATTTATTTGGAGTTTCGGAGAGTTTGGGACACTTAGTCCCTAAATGAGAGTTTAGATTTTGGATTTTAGACCGTAGTCGGAGCAGTATGAAGACGGCCTCGGAATGGAATTCCATTGGCTCTGTTAGCTCCGTTGGATGATTTTGGTCTTAGGTACGTGTTCAGATTATGTTTTGGAGATCTGTAGCTTACTTAAGTGTGAAATACCGAAAGTTGAATTTTTGAAGTTTCCGGTTCGATAAAGAGATTTTGATCTAGGGGTCGGAATGGAATTCCGAGAGTTGGAGTAGCTCTGTAGTGTTGAATGTGACATGTATGAAAAATTTCAGGTCATTTGGACGAGGTTTGATAGACTTTTTGATCGAATGCGGAATTTGGAAGTTTGGGAATCCTTAGGCTTGGGTTGGAGAGTGATTTGTGGTTTTAGCGTTGTTTGATGTAATTCGAGGGTTGGAACAAGTCCGTATGATATTTTAGGATTAGTTGCCATGTTTGGTTGAGATCCCGGGGGCCTCAGGTGAGTTTCGGGTGCTTAACGGAAGTTGAATTGGACTTGGGAGAAATATAAAGTTGGTTGAACCTGTCATAACCACACCTGCGTGTATTGGGCCGCAGGTGCGGCAATGCAGAAGCGGTTAAAGTACCACAAATGCTGTCTGAGAAAAAATAGGATTGACCGCATATGCGGCCCATGCACCACAGAAGTGGCACCGCATATGCGGAAAGGAAGTCATAGGTGCGGAAATCTCCATTTAATGAAAAGTTGGAGGTGCGAATTGGTCTACGTAGAAGTGGGACCGCAGGTGCGGTCTTATAGTCGCAGATACGGTTTCACTGGTCAGAAAAGGGGCAGAAATGAGGGTTTAGTCTCAAAACCTTAGAAATTGATTTGGGAGCTCGGGATTGGCGATTTTGCAAAAGATTTTCACTCGGGTGTTTTGGGTAAGTAATTCTTACTCAGTTTTGATTAATTTCCACGAATCTATGCTTAAATTCATCCTTTAAATTCGAATTTGGGGTGAAAATTTGGAGAAAAAGTGGGAAAGTTCTTAGGCCTAATTTTGGAGTTTTGATCAAGATTTTGATGTCAGATTGGAGTGTGAGGATTCCGAATTTGTAATTTTACCCGATTCCGAGATGTGGGCCCATAGGAATTTTTGGGCGATTTTCCTAATTTGTCGTATTAGCTTCGAATTAATTAGTTGAATTAGTTACTTGAAGTTATATTTACATTATGCAATTACTTTGAATAGATTTGGGCCATTTGGAGCCGGATACTCGTGGCAAGAACGTGGTTTTGAGTTGATTGAGCGGGTTCGAGGTAAATGGATTGCCTAACCTTTTGCGAGGGAACTCCCCTTAGGATTTGGTATTGTTGATATATGAAATGCCTTATACATGAGGTGACGAGTGCGTACATGTTCTAATTGTTGAAAATCCTATTTTCAAGTAACTATTACTGAGTTTTCTTTCCTATTTATGCTACACGCAATTTAATCCTACTGTTAGCTTAGGGAAGCATGTCTAATTGACTTAATTGCTTTACTTGCTCAAACTGCTCTTTTTGAATTCCATGCAGCATACTAGGTTAGAAATACCTCTTTACCTTGGTATGGAATATGGACTTAATCGAATATTCTTTATATTGCTGCTGTGTGTTTACTTTCGGACTACGGGACGGTATCCCAGGAGATCCCCCTGCATGTTTACTTTGGGACGACAAATTTGTATTCCAGTAGATTCTCCTGCACTTTTATATTGGAACTACGTGACTGCACCCGGTAGATTCCCTCAGTATTGGGTATTTACATTTGGGACTACAGATCGGGATTCCGGTAGATCCCTGCGCACTATGAGTTGGACTACGGGACGACAACCGGGAGATCCACTGGATATTTATATTTGGGACTACAGGACGGTATCCTGGGAGATCCTTGGTATATCTCTGTGTTGACCTGTATTTTACTTCTATGATTATTTTATCTCTGTTGCAGTTGTTGTTTCTCTTATTACCCTGTATTAATTTAATATTGTTTCTTTCCTTATATATAATTGTATATAACCGATAGGGCCCTGACCTTCCTCGTCACTACTCGATAGAGATTAGGCTTGACGCTTACTAGGTACCGCTGTGGTGTACTCATGCCTTTTCCTGCACATATTTTTTCTTGTGGAGATCTAGGTACTTCGATTCATCCCTACTACCCTTGAGGCAAGTCAATTCTCTAGAGACTTTGAGGTATATCTGCGCGTCCACAAACGGAGGAGTCCCTTTCCATCCTCTCTTGTAGTGATAGCCCTTATATCTTTTCTGTTGATTTAGACATTCCGGAGTTAGAGCATTTTTTCATATTCGTAGCTTGTGATTCATAGGATTCTAGATTTTGGGAGTTTGTTCGGTTTTGAGATCTTGTATTGTATATGCTGAGCGGCATCTTAACACTTTTATATTGTTATCTTTGATTTTTATTAGTTTATCCGCAATTCTTCTAGTTTTATTCTGTTGTTGTCCTTTTTTTTTATAAAATGTTAGGCTTACCTAGTCGTAGAGACTAGGTGCCATCACGATAGTTCACGGATAGCGAACTAGGGTCGTGACAAGTTGGTATTAGATCTCTAGGTTCATAGGAGTCATGAATCACAAGCCGGTTTATTAGAGTCTTGCGGATCGGTACTGAGACATCTGTACTTATCTACGAGAGGTTATGTAACTGTTAGAACGCACATGCGGTGCAGCCAGAGCATCTGCGTGAGCTGCCTTTGAGGAGCCACCAGCATCTCCTGTCGGAGCCCAAGCACCTGATACGTCTACTGCTATTACTACTCCAGCACTTCAGGAGACTCTTGCACAATTCATGAGCATGTAAACTACTATGGCTCAGACATGGTTGCGTCCCCTTGCTGCAGCCACATCCCAAGCCGGGGGAAGAGCACAGACTCCTGCCGTCCGTACTCCTGAGTAGCGAGTGCATGTTGGTCAGGTTCCGGAGATTATTCCTGTACAGCCCATAGCCCCAGATTAGCTCGAGGACAGGGCATCATCTTCCAAGGATGAGCAGCGGAGGCTTGAGAGGTTCAAGAAGTACAAGCCTCATGTAATCGGTGGTCTAACATCAAATGATACTGTAGTATTTCTACATGAGTGCTACTGTATCCTTCATACCATGGGTATATTAGGATCGAGCGGGGTTTCCTTCACTACTATCCAGCTTTGAGGAGCCGCCTATGAGTGGTGGCGTACTTACGAGTGAGACAGTCCGGATGAAGTAGCTTCCCTGACTTGGACTCCGTTTTTAGATATGTTCTTGAGAGAGAATGTTCCTTAGAGCCTCAGGGACGCATGGCGCGCAGAGTTTGAGCATTTGCGCTAGGGTACTATGACTGTCTTGGAGTATGCTGTATGTTACACTAGCTTGGCTAGACATGCACCGGCTTTGGTTCTACTGTTCACAAGAGGGTTCGTCGGTTTATTAAGGGGCTCATTCCCAGAACCAGGTCTAGCATGGCTCGTGAATTGGAGATGGATATTTCTTATTAGCAGGTGGTGAGCATCGCTAGGAGAGTGGAGGGTATGCATGCTCGGGATAAAGAAGAGAGGGAGGCCAAGAAGTCTCAATAGTC
Source organism: Nicotiana glauca (assembly GCA_026770625.1). Taxonomy (NCBI): domain Eukaryota; kingdom Viridiplantae; phylum Streptophyta; class Magnoliopsida; order Solanales; family Solanaceae; genus Nicotiana; species Nicotiana glauca. Next base: position 85,712 of record MU714600.1, read on the forward strand.
GGGTCATTATTCTGGTGCCCATGCTCTAGCTGCAGTTCATCATGGTAGGGGTTATATGAGTCGCCCCATTCATTCATCTCTTCCAGCAGCCAGTGGTATTCCAACTCCTCTTAGGCCTCAGGAGACTTATTATGCACCTCCAGTCTCTAGTACACCTCGTACGCGGGGTGCTTTCAGTGGTCAGTCCAGCAGACCTAGCGCGAGCCAGTTACAGTCGCCCCGTCCTCCCAATGCTTGTTTTGGGTGTAGTGGCACACACTATATGGTGAGGGATTGACCCAGACTTAGGAGGGGTGCACCTTCACAGACTTCTCAGCCACAACGTGCCCCGCAGAGTTCACAGGCTATGATTACAGCACCAGTTGCTACCTGATCGAAGCCAACCCTACACCACTACAAAGTGGCAAGAGTGGTCGAAGCAACTTTTACCCGAGATGGTCGGGATCGAATCCACAGGGAGCTAGAATTGGTTGGGATTTTGATTCCTATCTAAATTACCAATGCGTAGTGCTTTTAATTTCACTTCCAATCAGAGTTGTTCTTTTGATTACTTCTACTTTTATGCAAATGAGATGCTAAATTTAACTAAGAATAATTGCTAGAAAGGTTTTTTAAATGGTTAAGGAGGTGCTAGGGAAGTGACTCTCTCCTAGGTGAATACTTGATGGGATCCAAAGTTTAAGGCCAAGTTGTTACGTTGGGGATTACGATATAGCCAATGCACGGAACTACTCACTCTATACCTCTCGGTAGCTCGAGTGACTTTGCCCTAATTGACTTTCTCAAGACCAATTGGGTGTCAAAATTGTGAAAGCAATTTAGGGTCAAGTTGGGTATTACTATCTCTAGGTTTACCCATTAAGTGGGGCTATCAATCTCTTGATTACACCCCAATTCCTTGTTGGAATAATATTCCTAGACTCAAACTCTCTTTCTCAAGAAGAGCCTAAGTCAAAAAGGCACAAATTAGTGTTTGCAACCACTAATTCAACATGAAAAATACAAATCAGTCCAAATATCAAACACCCATAAATATTTAAGCCTTAAAACAAATGACTCATCAAATACCCACACTATTGTTGAGCCATAACCCTAGCTAATGGGTCTAGCTACTCGTAATAATGGAAGAAAACTGATAAATAGATAAATAATAATCCATATATTTGATTTCAAGCTAATAATTGAAGATTCAATGATAAACCCACTATAAAATTACTTAAAATAGTCAAGAACAACCATTTACGTGCTCAACTGAAAGTTAGATCACTAAAGATGGCCTAAAAATGTGAAAAGAAAGTATTGATACTAGGCCAAATTTTTGGACAAAAATACCCTTGACGAGGTACTGCGGTCCTCATAAAATTCACCGCGGACTGCGATGAGGCTTCTTGGATTGATTATACATTCTCTGAATCTGGCCACCGCGGGCCGCATGAAATACACCGCGACCGTGGTGTCTTCAATTACGGTCCGCACAAAAAAGGACTGCAGATCGCATTGGCTTTTATCTTCACTCCCAACTCTCTGAACCTCCCTCTCCGTGGACCACACAAAATGTATTGCATACGCGGAGATGCCATTTCGGCCGCAAGAAATCCTTCGCGAACCACATTACCTCAGGCTCCAAAAGTGCACCTCTCTGAATCTCCTCACTGCGGACCGCACTAAATGCATTGCGGCCGCAGTGGGTCTGTTGCAGCTGTGCTTTGAATTGTTCTTGGTACTTGTGCATGTTTCACTCCTTTTTGAGCTGGTTTTGACTAATTGTCACCTTTTTTATCAAACCCTGCAAACAAGTACAACATGTAAGCCTTTAGTACTAGTTTGTATACAATTTTAATCAAAACTCAAGTAACAAGGAGTGTAAAATGAACTAGAATCCCTAGTTATCAACTCCCCCAAACTTAAGCTTCTGCTTGTCCTCAAGCAAACAAAATAAGTCCCACCTCCTCAAGAGTAAAACCAAGAAAATTCAGCTGACCTAAAGTGACCTCATCTAGCATCAATTGGGACTAACAATTGCTCTCAACTCAAATGAATCATTGACAACATTCAATATATTAAGCACCATGGTTTTAGTGTGACAAAAGATCATCAAGAATTGACTCAACCCATGAAGGAAATTCTTTCTAAAACTTTGTCCATTGTGGAACCCAAACTCATACATCCTCAACTCTCCCTAAGCAGACCTCACTTTCAAATTGTAACACTCAGAACGAGGATAGTAGAAACACTCTCATCTCTCTCAAAGAAAGTTCACAAGTCCGACTCTAAGTACCATAAGATTGACCCTTATGTGAGTCACCACTAATGTAAGCTTCATTCAACTCAAGATCATATAGGGCTTTTGTGGAGTCATAGTGAAGGCTTTTGGTTCAAGGTAAGAACTATTTGGTCTAAGTATATTCCATCTTCCCTTAAGCACTTCATTTGTTTTATTTTAGCACACATTCTCTTGACTTTTTAAGTCATTTACTTCTTTCTTAGGGGTTAGAGAGACACATTGTCACTCTTTCTTGTTCAATTCAGACCCTTTTCTCCTTTTTAGGCTTTCCACGCCTTTCATCACTTTACTTTTATTCAATCCCTTCATTTCTTATATATTGCTCATTCTTTTTGACTTTTTGATTTTCTTTCCTTTTTCATTGCCTTTCCTTTTCTTTATTTTGTACCTCTTTACCACTTTGTTGCATTTCTCGTCCCTTCCCCCAAACTTATGTTTTTTCCATGTGCTAAGAAAGGATTGGGTGCCAAGAGAGGGTCGTTTCAGAATGGGTAAAGGCTTGTATCATGGTTTTTGAAGGAAAAAGAGCTATGACTCAAAAGGGTTGACTAGGGATATTATCATTGGTAGGCTATGGAAGTTTTCAAGATATCATTTGGATCAAGGAGAGCCTATAATCACTTCTCAAGTCAAATTATACTTAGGATTTTTCCTAGACAAACATTCAGGGCAAGTTCTAGACTAATAGCACAGGACTTGGACTTGCAATTCAAATTCTCACCACACAAGCTATAGGATTGCTAAAGAGGGCCCACATCGACCTTAGCTAAGATTTGAGCAACACAATGGTCCCGAAAAAACACTTGATGATTATCGGAACACAAGAGTCTCAAGGTCACAACTTTCACCAATACACAACAATTTATTTTTGACCATAAGATCAAAGGCAAATATGTTAGGCTCAAGTGAAGCTTTTCTTGAGGCACCACTACTCACTAGCTACTATTTACACAAAAAGAAAAATAAAACATACTTAAACTCTTAAGAAGGTTGTCATGCCATCCATTATCGGGAAGAGCCACCCGGTTCACACAAGTTCTACCTTTGGAAAGAACCGTGGCATTCTTGCACGCAAAAACTAAAAATAAGAAGCTATCAAAATGAAATAAGTATCTATTAAATACGAAAAAATGCGAAAAGTAAAATGAATATGTACAAGAGGGGATTTAGTTGAATATACATAAGGGGAAATGAATATATACATTAGAAAGTAACTTTATATACAGACCGAAGTTGCAAAAGTACGAAAAGTGAACTAAATTGGTAAAATTATGTACATACCAAAATTGAAAAGCAAAGCATAAAAAGAAAGTAGTGTCATATATACAACCCAATGTCATCAAAATAGGGCTACCCCCTCAAATAAAATCTAGCATTGTCCTTAATGCTAACTAACCAAAATAAGATCAATAAAATATAGAGAGTAAAGAGAAAACTCCCTATTGTCCCCCGTCTGCATAGGATCATGAGCCTGGTTCCCTGGGTCCTGTGACTGGGTCCTTGTAACCTGTGTCTGCACTGGTACCTGGTCCTGTACTGGAACCTGAGGCTGGCTAGAGGAGCCTTCCTGAGGCTCCGCCAACTCTATCATTGCATCATTAGCACAAGGAATCACCCTTTTTCTCTTTGTTGGCCTCTCCAACTCCTACTCAGGCTGGACTGCCGGGGTTAAATCCTGCAATAGTAGCTCCAAGGGCATTTAATCAGCAGCCTTCATTCTCTCCACCTCTACCCTCAGCTCCTTTACTGACTCCTTTGATGCTCGAGTCTTCCTCAGCTTATTTGTTTCCTTGAGAGCTCCTTCAACGCTTTGCCATGAGAATCTACAGCCTCCAATATTAATTTCTGGTTCTCTAGGAGCTTCTTCTGGTTGTCCAGAAGCTCCTTGAGAGTGTCCTCCACTGACTATGGTACCTGTGGCTGAAGGGGTACAAACTGGGCTTCCACCGAGGTAGAAAGCACAGATAGCTTAGAAGTGGCTGCCTGTATCCAGTTGTTGATACTGGTAAGGGTCTGGCTCAGGCGGTGGGCAGTCAATGGGTAGGCCAACGATGAGGGGAAATCTGGGTCAGCGGTAATAGAAGGTCTTGGGGCCATGTCTGGGGTAGTTGAAGAAGGTTGAGTAGGAGCTACTACTACTACTGGCTCTTCAGACTGGCTAGTAGAAGTAGTGGATTTTCCTGTCGGATCTTTGCCTTTGGGATTTTCATCACTATGTAGGTTGTACCAGGAAAAAGGTGCCTTTGGCTTCACCTTCACATCAAACCTCTCTTTTCCACCTCCAAGTCATCAAAGTACATAGTCAGGAAATTTGGGAAGGGATTTTGACCTATCTCCTTCATTGACCACCCGTGTGATCACCCTAGACGTCATATTCCTAACGTTGATCAGGTACACTTCCATAATAGAATCCACCAAGATTGCCTGAGAGATAGGCAGAGAGTTCTCATGAGTAGTGGGATCCAACTGCTGCACACGAATGTCTCCCAACCCTTTGCTTCGAAGTTTAGCGTCCTCTTCAAAATTTTGACTCCTGCTATCAACCATGCTGGGGTGGTGCCCAGGAGTGCTAGGTACTCTACTAACCACGGACGCGCAGCGTCATCCAATGCTACCTTTTCTAAGTACAATGTTTCATCCTCCTCCAGAAAGCCCAGGTAGTCATTGGTTGTCTTCCCATCAAACTTCACTGTCAAGTTTCGTACCTTAGTCACTGTAGTGCCATTTTTTATGTGGGCAACATTTGTGTAGAACTCCTTGACTAGGTCTTCATTGGCATCCTTAACTTGGCCTATAAAATAGTCCCAGCCTGCTCTCTCTCTGAACTGCCTCAGCACATTAGGGTTGTAAGGCAAAAGTTCCTTCATAATGAATTTTCGCTCAGGTATCAACTTCCTCTTGGGCCACCATTCTATGAACTTGTGGTAGGACAATTCACTCACAAACCTATCTTGCCATGCTTCCAATTTTCTGGTTCTATCCACCCCTCCTACTTGGGGCTCACCCCTCCTTGTTCTTCTTCTATGGGATCCTCACCAGGTGTTGAAGCTGTAGGTGAGGTGGAAGAGGCACTGTCACCGCTCTCGGCTGAGCCCTCAGATTACTCAGAAGAAATTTCAAATGAAGCTTGAGCAGTGGGAGTGCCTAGAGGTGTATCTCTCAATCTAGGCCTCTCCGGCTAGTCAACAACATACTCCGGCACTGAGTCAGAGTCGGATGCCTCCCGATAGGGCACATACTCACTTCCCGAATGGGAATCAGCTCTATCTGCAACCCTTATTGTCTTTCTAGTTTCGTTGATTGCTTGCCGGACTTGTGGGGTCAATCTAATTATGCCTTGTCCCCTACCCCGGGAGGACTCTCCTTTTCATTTTTGTTTTCCACCACCCCTCGTGATTTATCCATTATCTGCAAAGAGAATTCATTTTGTTATTGTTAGTATCATAGTACCAGATGAAGCAGTGAAGATTATGATTGTAGACAGTTGATAATGTAAAGCAAACCTACAGATCGCGGTCCAAAAAAAATAAAGTGCGACCAAAAAGAGACCACCGCGGACAACACAAAATGGCACCACGGTCCGCACTGAGGTGGGGTTCAGACTACCCACTCTCTGATAAAGGCCACTGCGGACTGCAAGAATTATAGTTTGGCCCCGATAAGTCACCGCGGACCGCACAAAATCCACCGCGACCGCAGTTCTCAAACCTTCACTCTCTGAAGTTTTACCACCGCGATCCGCATAAAATGCCATCGCGGACCGCGGTGAACCTTATTCAGCAACACCAACCTAGTGTTTTAGATTTTTCTCATTTTAAGCCTAAATGCACATATTATGAACCCAATAGGTATTTAATCATTGTATTTAACTAATTAATCATAATCTAAACACATTATGCAACTTTAAGCTAAAAATTTAAAGAAAAAGGGAAGAAGAAGACGTATAACTAATTAATTAAAAGAAAATAAAAACAATTAAAGACTAAGGGAAGATTAAAAGTACCAGTAACGGGATGCAACACAGATGAATGAGAGTGAGTGATTGAATTCGTGTAGTTAGGGCGTGGATGAATAGTATTTTTCTATTTAGTGAGCAAATCATCGAAAAGTTTTAAATAATTGCCTCAGGTCCTATTTATAGAAAAAGGACTTGGGCCCCACTTCACTTATCCACCGCGGTTCGCACAAAATGGCACCGTGGTACTTAGAATCATGAAGCACCGGGGAGTCATCCACTGCAGATCGCAAGAAATGCTCTGCGGCCGCAATGGTCCATCGCGGACCGCACAAAATGCTTTGCAGCCGCGGTGGAAAAATTTCAGAGAACCCCATTCTTTACCAATCAACACTGTGGACCGCATTGTTTTGTTGCCCATGCACTAAGGCCTTTGCGGCCGCAATGCAAACTTTAGAGAGTGCACATTTTTCCCAACTTGGTCCTACACTGCATCAAAATAATCCTACACACATATCACAACTAGTTAGTCCAAAAGAAAATCTTACATTAAAAAGAAAATCAAAGAAAAACAAAAAGAAAGACACATGGGTTGCCTCCCAAGAAGTGCCTGATTTAAAGTCACGGCATGACGCAGGTTACCATCAAATCACTTTAGATGGATCATTGCCACTATGTGGCTATCATCAATCTTGCCAAGATAGTGCTTGACTCTTTGCCCATTAACTCTGAAGTTCTCCCCATTTTTGTTTTTCAAGTCAAGTGCACCAAATGGAGTCACAAACACCACTTCAAAAGGTCCACTCCATTTTGACTTAAGCTTTCCCGAAAATAGACGTAACCGAGATTCGAACAAGAGAATCAAATCACCCACTTTGAACTCCTTGCTACGAACATAATTGTCATGAAGGTACTTCATCTTGTCCTTGTACAAGGACGAACTGGAGTAGGCATGGAATCAGAATTTATCAAGTTCATTAAGCTGCTCCACACGAAGTGTTGCTGCCGCATCCCATTCAAGATTCAGCTTCCTCAAAACCCACATGGACTTGTGCTCCAACTCAACTGGTAGATGTAAAGCTTTCCCAAACACCAACCAGTATAGAGACATACCAATCAGACTCTTGTAAGCAGTCCTATAAGCCCATAGAGCATCATCCAATTTCTTTAACCAATCGGTCCTATTTGCATTGATCGTTTTTGACAATATACTCTTGATTTCCCTGTGTGAGACTTAAACTTGGCCACTCGCCTAAGGATGATAAGGAGTAGAAACTTTGTGATTGACACCATACTTTGCAAGAAAAATGTCAAAAGCTCTATTATAAAAATGAGACCCGTCATGACTTATGATTGAACGAGGAGTGCCAAACCTAGTAAATATGCTCTTCTTGAGAAACACAACAACACTCCGATCCTCATTGTTAGGTAAAGCCATGACTTCAACCCACTTTGAAACATAGTCAACCACTACAAGAAAGTATGTGTTCCTACACGAGCTAACAAACGGGCCCATAAAATTAATGCCCCATACATAAAAAAATATCGACTTCAAGAATAGTATTGAGAGGTATCTCATCTTTCTTCAAAATTCTACCCGCTCTTTGACATTCGTCATACCTCTTCACAAGTTCAATTGCATCTTTATACAAAGTTGGCCAATAAAACCCACAACTAAGAACCTTCAAAGCTTTCCTTACCCCACCGTGATGGCCACCGTAAGGAGAGAAATGAAAAGCCTCTAAGATACTCAATTGCTCCTCCTATGGGACACACCTCCGGATCACTCCATCAGTGAAAATCTTGAACAAGCATGGCTCATCCCAATAGAAATCCAAACTATCCCATTTGAGCTTCTTCCTTTGGTTAGAAGAGAGCTTACACATGATTATACCAGTTACAAGGAAATTAGCAATGTCTACAAATCATGGCATATCATTCATCAACACAGAAATTAGTTGCTCATCGGGAAATGAATCGTTGATCTCTAGGCCATCACGAGCCCCCCCTTCTATTCTAAGTGGGACAAGTGGTTCGCCACTTGGTTTTCACTACCTTTTCGGTCCACAATTTCCAAATCAAACTCGTGAAGTAACAAGACCCATCGCATTAGCCATGCTTTGGAATCTTTCTGGCCATGTAGTCTCGAGTGAGGGGATAAATGTAGATCCGAAGAAAGTGGAAGTAGTGTAAAGTTGGCCCAGGCCATCCTCAGCTATAGAGATCCACCATTTTCTTGGCTTGGCGGGTTATTACCATCGTTTTGTTGAGGGGTTTTCATCTATTGCAGCACCTATGACCAGGCTGACCTAGAACGGTGCTCCGTTCCAATAGACGAAAGAGTGTGAGGTGAGCTTCAGAAGCTCAAGATAGCTCTGACTACAGCCCCAATTTTGATATTTCCTACAGGTTCATAGTTTTATACTGTCTATAGTAATACCTCGAGGATTGGCCTTGGAGCGGTATTGATGCAGGACGGTAGGGTGATTGCCTACCCGTCTAGACAGTTGAAGGTACATGAGAAGAATTATCCTGTCCATGATCTTGAGTTAGCTGCTATTGTTCACGCCCTGAAGATCTGGCACCATTATTTGTACGGTGTTCCTTGTGAGATTTATACTAATCACTGGATTTTGTAGCATCTGTTCAAGCAGAAGGATCTTAATTTGTGCCAGAGGAGGTGGTTAGAGCTGCCGAAGGACTATCATATTAGTATTTTGTATCACCCGGGCAAGGTCAATGTGGTGGTTGATGCTTTGAGTTGCAGGGCAGAGAGTTTGGGGAGTTTAACTTATTTACCAGCGACAAAGAGGCCCATGGCAATGGATGTTCAGGCCTTAGCCAACTAGTTTGTGAGATTGGATCTTTCAGAGCCTAGTCGGGTTTTAGCTTGCATGGTTTCTCGATCTTCCTTGTTTGATTGTATCCGAGAGCACCAGTATGATGACCCTCATTTTCTTATCCTCAAGGATAAGGTTCTGCACGGTGATTCCAGAGATGTGACTATTAGTGATGAAGGGGTTATTGAGGATGCATGCTCTGGTCTATGTACCCAATGTTGATTAGCTTTGGGAGTTGATTCTAGAGGAGGCCCATAGTTTACGATATTCCATTCATCCGGGTGCCACAAAGATGCACTAGGATTTGAGACATCACTATTGCTGGAGGTGGATGAAGAAAGATACAGCTGGCTTTGTAGCTCGGTGCCTCAATTATCAGCAGATGAAGTATGAGCACCAGAGATCGGGTGGGTTGCTTCAGCAGATAAGAATTCTGGAGTAGAAGTGGGAGAGGATCACCATGGACTTCATCGTTGGACTCCCATAGACCTTGAGGAAGTTCGATGCCATTTGGGTGATTGTAGTCAGCTGACCAAGTCCATGCATTTTATTCCCGTGTGTACTACCTATTCTTCGGAGCGATTGACGGAGATTTATATTTGGGATATTGTTCGTCTGCATGGTATTCCAGTTTCCATCATTTCAGATAGAGTTACTCAGTTCACATCGCGGTTTTGGAGGGTCGTACAACATGAATTGGGTACTCGGGTGGAGTTGAGCACAACATTTCACCCCCATACAGACGGATAGTCCGAGCGTAATATTCATATTCTTGAGGATATTCTCTGTGCATATGTGATGGAGTTTGGAGGTTTGGGATCAGTTCTTGCCATTGGCGAAGTTTGCATACAACAACAGTTATCAGTCCAACATTCAAATGGCACCGTATGAGGCTTTATATGGTAGGCGGTGTAGATCCCCGGTGGGTTGGTTCGAGTCGGGTGAGGCTAGATTATTTGGCACAGACTTGGTTCAGGATGCTTTGCAGAAGGTTAAGGTAATTCAGGATAGACTTCGTACAACCCAGTCCAAACAGAAGAGTTACGTGGACTGGAAGGTTCGTGATGTTTCCTATATGGTTGGAGAACGGGTCTTGCTCCGGGTTTTGCCTATGAAGGGCGTTATGAGATTTGGGAAGAAAGGGAAATCTAGTACGAGGTTTATTGGTCCTTTTGAGATAATGAGAAGTGTTGGGGAGTTGTTTATGAGCTTGCCTTACCTCCCAGCTTGGTAGAAGTTCATATGGTATTTCATGTTTCGATGCTCTGGAGGTATCACGGTGAGCCGCCGTACGTGTTGGATTTTAGCTCGGTCCAGTTGGACAAGGATCTATCTTATATTAAGGAGCTGGTGGCGATATTGGACAGGCTGGTTTGAAAGCCGAGGTCAAAGAACATTGCATCTATGAAAATTCAGTGAAGGGGTCAGCCGGTCGAGGAGGCGACTTGGAGAGCGAGTTAGATATGCACAGCCGATACCCTCATCTTTTTACTATTTCAGGTATGTCTCTATGCTCGTTTGAGGATGAACGAATATTTTAAAAGGGGGAGGATGTAACGACCCGTCGGTCGTTTTAAGAATTAACGCCCTGATCCCCTATTAACTGTATTCCCGTTATTTGTTTCAGCTATTGTCAGTTGTTGGGAGGATTTATTTGGAGTTTCGGAGAGTTTTGGGACACTTAGTCCCTAAATGAGAGTTTAAGTTTTAGAATTTGGACCGTAGTTAGAGCAGTGTCAAGAGGGCCTCGGAATGGAATTCCGTTGGTTTTGTTAGCTCTTTTAGGGCATCTCCAACCTTGCCCCCATCCCCCATAATGGGGACAATTTTGAGTGAAATTGTCCTCCAACCCTCCCCCATTTTTGTCCCCAAAATGGGGGATGAATAGTGTTCCCTCAAATATGGGGGTACACTATTCATCTCCCCCATTACTATTCACCATTATTTTATTATTTAATCTTTTATTTTATCTCTTTATATACACTTAATTATATTTATGTCATGTTTTTATAATATTAATATTATATCTTAACTTTGATGTATAATTTTGATAAATTAATTTTTGCGCGTTTATTATTTTTATGTAAAATTATAAGTTAAATTTATTATAAGTTATAATTGTACAAAAATATATAATTATCTCAAAAAATGAATGGTGCAAATATAAAATATTAGATGTTGCTAAAATTGAAAGGTGCGAATATAAAATATTAGATGTTGCTAAAATTGAAAAGTGAAGATTGAAAAGACATTAAATGAAAATTCATTAAAATTGCAGTAGATGAAAATCAACGATTTCAAGAATTTTTAGCTCGACATAGAAGAATTAAGGACAAAGATGCTCATTTTGCACTTCGTAATGCATTAATAGATCATTTATGGGAGAATACTAGAGTTTGAAGTTGAATATTTATCTAGTATTTCGAATAAATTTTATCGTTATGTAATATGTATTTAATTAATCTTGTATCGCAATGATTTCACTTTTATTTGAATTATTAGTTAATCTATAATAATTTCTTACAAATTATATTATTTAAAATTTTATGGAATTTTTTTAATTATGAAAATTACAAATTAATACAATAGAAGATGAAATTTGTTTAATGGAAATTAAAAAATGAAATTGAAATGAAAGATAATAATATAATATAGAAGAGAGAGAAGAATATAAAAAAGTTTGGGGGAAAAATGGGGGAATGGTTGGAGTAAGTTGTCCCCAAAATGGAAAAATCCCCATTTTGGGGATAAAAAATGGGGCAAGGTTGGAGATGGCCTTAGATGATTTCGGGCTTAGGGGGTGTTCAGATTGTGTTTTGGAGGTCCGTAGCTTATTTATGCTTGAAATGCCGAAAGTTGAATTTTTAAAGTTTCCGGTTCGATAGTGAGATTTTGATCTAGGGGCCGGAATGGAATTCTTAGAGTTGGAGTGGCTCCGTAGTGTTGAATGTGATGTGTGTACAAAATTTCAGGTCATTCGGATGAGGTTTGATAGACTTTTTGATCGAAAGAGAAATTCGGAAGTTTGGGAATCCTTAGGCTTGGATTGGAGAGTGATTTGCGGTTTTAGTGTTGTTTCATGTAATTCGAGGGTTGGAACAAGTCTGTATGATGTTTAGGGTTGGTTGGCATGTTTGGTTGAGGTCCTGGGTGTTGATACCTAATTTTTCCCTATATATTTTTCAATATGCAAAATACCTTCAAAATAACATATATATGCATATATAAGTATGTCCAAGTGTTTTATTATTTTCCCCATAATTTTAAAGGCTTAAATTGATTTATTTTCCCTTTTTATCCATAAAATCCCCAATAATTATTTTCAAGATTATTATTTTTGATAATTCTTCTATTGAATTTTTATATTTATGCCAAAATATTGCTGAAGTAATTTTTACATATTTCTTACAATTATATTTAGTATTTTTAAAGCTAAATTGCACATACTTACAATATTAACCATTTTAAGATTTAATTATATTTTATACACATAAAAATTGGATCCTTCATTTTTATATTGTTAATATTAATTATAAATTATTTTAGTACAATAAATTATTTTTCAAAAACTATTTACTATTTTTTATAAATTAAAAAAAGGGAAAAATGGCTATTTAAAATGTAGCCAATTTGGCTTTCTAATCTAGCCCATATTGGACCCCAATTCCCCAGCCCAATTTTAATTTTAACCCGACCCATACCCTTTTAACCCAAGCCCAGATCGAATCCCCCACCTATCCCCATTCAATCTGGAACGTTGATCATTCAGATCAACGGTCCTCGTTTACCCTTCCTAAAATAAACCCAAACTACACCCTAACCTAATTCATTTCCTACCAACCCGTCGCCTTTGAATACCTTTTCCTCTAAAATTCTCTCTACAAACTCACTCAAACCCTAGCCACCGCCACCTAAACTAACCCTAATCCCCATCGATCCTCACCCAATCCATGGGCTCCCATGGTTGTTTGAGACATGTACTCGTCTCCTACGTCTCCGGGTGGCCCACTTTTGTGATTTCGTGGAAACATCTTGAAGGGATCTAGTATAGTCCTTGCTCAACTTCTATTCATGGTCCTTTTCTGGTCATCCAGGGCCGTTCGAGTCAGATCCATGTTTTTCCAGCTAGATCGGTAACTTTCCGAAGTTTTCTCACTTTTTGTAGATTCTCCGAAACCCTAGCTTTAAAAAACTTCCCAATTTTCTTTCAGATCTTTCTTAGATCTGTGTATGTTATGAAACTCTCGGTGTTGTTCTCAAAGGTTTCTATGATTTTTTTTCAAAATGACTCTTCGTCTTTAAAGATTAGGATTTTTTCTTAATCTCTTTTAAAAAAAAATTTCTCCTCCGATTTTTAGTGTTCTCATATGATTTTACTAGGATTAAACGGGCTGTTTATCTTATCTTCTACCTGGTTCATCATGTTGAAAACCCTAAGTATTTTGGTTTGTCCGGGGTTCAAGAACTGTCTTTGTGTATTTTGTATGTATACCTGTTTCGATTTGGGTTCTTTATGGCTAGATCCCTTTTCTTGGTTGGTCTTGAATGATTCTGAGTTCTTACCACTTTTTAATTCAACTTCGTTAAAACCCTAATTTCTTAAAGTTATCCTTCACTTATTACTGTGAGTTTAAAGGCTTTCTTTACTTGTTTCTGACCTTCTTTACCAGTTAGCTTAGTTTTCCACTCTGGTTCTATGTGTTAGACATGACTACTTGACTCGTAGATTACCATGTTTCAAGTGGATTCTTTTACTACTAACCCCTTAGCCCACTCACGTTGCTGCTGCATGTTTGTGCTCATCTAGTTGCTTCTTTTTGTTAATATATTTGACCCTGCATGTCTGATACGCATGTTCATTCTTTTCTATTTATATGTCGAAGTGAAGAATCATGACTCCTTCTTGATTGATCTTGATTTCTTTAAATTACGATTTGATTTCAAGGTTTTCTTATAAACCCCTAATTTTACTCGTTTCTTTAAGTTGATTGATTCCCTTCCTTTATTTGCTGTGGTGTTTCACCCCTGCTGAATCCTTCCCCTAAATTAAGTATATTCTGTACCTAGACTCAATTATATACTCTATACCTTTGATACCCCTTATATCTTAAGAGTCAATCTTTCTCAAACTGATTTTCTTTCCTTAAATTATCCCTGTTAGTATCCGGTTAAGCAGTAATTCCTTGATTAAAGGGGAGTTCTTTTATTAATGGGATTCTGACTGTGATTACTTTCATATTTGCGTTAAACCTTTACTTGTTACCTTATTTTCACTTACTTTCAAAACTATAAATACTCTACCCTATCTTCTTTAAGTACAAGAACAATTAGTTCAGAACACACACATATATACTAAAACTCTCTCTTCTTTCTCTATTATTTGTGCTACCACTTTGTCTAGCCGGCTGAAAGCCAAGGCTAGACTGTGGAACACTAATTGCTTTACTTTTTTTGCACTTTGCTTCTTCAACTAGTATGTTCTTAATTTAAATTCTGAAACTCAACTCTATATGTTCTTTTTTTTTGTCAATCCCTGTCTCTTTCTGCACTAACTTAATATCTCATGTTGTTAAATTATACTTCTCGTTTACTGCTGTACTCAACATGCTTAAAATTCTGCCCTCCTTTGTTCAAATGTATTCAACATTTTTACTTGTTCCTATTTATGTCCTTCAACTTGCATGTCTTCTAATGCACTTGATTCATGACTAATTATGTGTTTTAATTTGGACCCTCTGTGTCCCCAATCCCTACTTCCCTATTTGAAACTCCTGAAGTTGTACTGCTATTTGAACTTGTTCTGTATGTGTTGTTGTTGCTCCAATCCCATTCCTTTTAAAAAAAATTATTTTTCCTTAAGCAATTGTTCTTATTTCAAACCTGCTATTTTCAAGATTGTTTTCCAACTCAACTCCTTTGAGTCTATGTCGAGCACTCTCACTATACTCCTAGAATATTAGGTTCTGCCCCTTTTGTGTGAGCCTTGCCTTGGGACCCTTGAGCTCCCTCTGAACTTGGACACATAAAAGCCGGCCTTTCCACACTGCACTTAATCTATCTTGGCTATGAAATCTGGGTGTGAGCACTACCCGGGATCCCTTGAGGTCTTAGGGAGTTCTGGCACACCTGGATATGAGGGAAAGCTATGAACAATATTAGCATTTGAGGTGATTTATTACATAACTCAGACAGGAAGTCCGGATCAGGCTTCCTATAGTTGTAACTTCTTATTTTTCATTTCTGCTTATGTAATTCAATCACAGGGCCTGTAATAATTTGTAAACAAATATTGGGGTGGCTAGTGAAAAGGAATGGGGAATATGCATGCTATAGTTATTAATGGGTAGAAAACATGTTACTAAGGTTATATTCCTAACTATGCATTAGAAATCATGCTCTTAGGACCTTTGTTTCCTACTTCAACATCTCATTCCTCACTAATCGATGTTTACCACTTAGAAATCCTGCGCCTAGGACAATAACAACATTGGCTAAAACTGTTACTCATGAAGTCGTATTTCAATAATTCTGCAACTATTGTGTACATTTAGAAATCATGCCTTAGGGATTGCCATTTGCATGTGCATAATAGATATCATGTTCTAGGATCCTGTTTGCATTTCGTTTGAAATGCCTAGTTAATTCTTGATTCATGAAAATGTGGTAAAGTAATAATTTTCACACTATGATGTTTTCTGAATAAAATTGGTAACCATCTCTACAACTAGAACAACATGTTTTACGTAAAGAATAATCTCCAAACTATTTTTCACAACTTAAGGTAACCGTTGCACATTACTTAAGCCTAGGGAAGCCTTAGGTAATAACTTTAATAAAACTGAAACTGCCTTTGTTTAATTATCAACTGTTAAAATCTGATTCAGACTTCTTTTCTGAGTCATGTGATAAATCTGGTTCTGATGTTATCACTCAAACACCCTGCTTTAGGATTTTAAATTCAGACCTTAATTGTGTATATGTCATGCTACCTATGTGCATTATTTGTGGAGGTATTTCTGAGCCTTCTACTCGTTTACGTGTTTTCCCCTTTTGAATGCAGTCCTACCTGTTTTGTATGCCGCTTTAGTATTTTGCCTTTAAACCTAAGGGTCTGCCTAGAACCTTCTTTTTATAGGATATGATTCTTAACCTCCGGGACTGATAGGAAGGGACGGGTAACAACATGCAATAGGGGTCGAGACCAAACCCTCGCTTTAATTACTTTCACAGGTGGAAAAGGGTAGATATGGATATGATGACCGGTGCGCTAATATGACGTGTAGCCCCTCTTTTGAGAATGTCATACCGGGTATTGCATTGATTTTATCCATATTACAAACAAACCTAGGACCCCCTTTACATTCATAAGCATGCTTAGCTTGTAACTCTTTTCAAAACCTGGCTTTCATTAATCGTTTTCCAAACACTTGAGGTATTTAAATCCCCTGTTATTTGAGCCTTAATTGTGTATTTGCTAATTGCATAAAATTCAAAAAAACTGTCTGGCTGGGAACCACACTAATGGATCCTGAGGGGTGCCTAACACCTTCCCCTTAGGATAATTTCAAGCCCTTACCCTATCTCTGGTCATCAAACATAGTTAGAAATGAACCCTATAGGTTCCCTAACGCGCCTTAAAATCATTAGGTGGCGACTCTTCAAAATTGCAAAACCCCTTTCAAAAAAGGAAAGAGTTGTCCCAAAATGTCATAAACCCGATTCTCGATGGAAAAGAAAAAGGGGGCGCAACAGCATGTCGACTCTGCTGGGGATATTTAGGCTTTTACCATTTCATACCGTTTATGTAAATTTGTACCCCTCCCTATGTGCAATTATTTTTTTAATTCCTTTAAGCATTTATTTTCTTCTTTAAAAGCAAAACTGACATATCTTTATTGTTTCTTTTTTTTTTTAACTACTACTTTAAATTATGAAACTGTTGTATTTATCGCTTTCTTAACGTGCAAATACATGTCAAAATGCTTTTAATTTTTGCATAATCATGCTCAACATCATACTCCGCTCGTGCCAAACAAATACTATAACAACGCTTGATGAGTGGTTGTGCTCTTCCTATATCATTACCCCTAAATTCGAAAAGGCTTATTTGCGGTAAAACTAGTCGATCAGTGGTGCAGTCAATAGTTCCATGCCTTCTCACTTGAGTTGTCCGCTCAAGGGTACCAGTCTAAAACCTCATAGAAACCTTACTCTGTTTAACTTATACATGTATCATGGTCAAACCTAGCCGGGTTAGTTATGTTGTCCATATAATGGTTCTTTAAGATAGCCTTGTCCAAAGTCCACTGGGTTTCCCTAAACCCACAGGTGCCATCATATTCTGTGCATTTATTTGGAGAACTAAATGCTTCATGCTAATTGTGATGTTAAATAGTCGAGTCTGGTGGGGGGTAAGGGCCTAACCTTGTTTGCATTGCAGAAAGATGAGGCATGAAGTCCCCAGATTCGGCATGGTTTCCAACATCCACCCAAGATTGTTAAGTTGGTAGGAGGATTTACATTCTAGTGACAAAAACCTCATCAGAAAACATCTGGGTAATCTACCATCTCTCCTGGAGATCCAGCCTAACAACATGATAGTAGAAGCTGCTACCTTATTTTGGGATTGTGAAAGGGTCGTGTTCCGCTTTGGGAACATCGAGATGACACCTTTGCTAGAGGAGATAGAAGGGCTGGCCGGACTAGTATGGGAAAACTCTGGATTTGCTAATGCCCAGAACAGTACATGCAAGGGTTTCCTGAAAATGATGGGTTTGAAGAAGAATGCAGAATTGACATGCCTGAAGGAATCATACATCCCTTTTGACTACTTGTACGAAAGGTATGGTCACAGCAAATCATACCGTACCTACTATGGAGAGTTTGCCATCATATCCTTGGGACATATCCATCGTAGGGTTTTCATCTTCATACTTTGCTTCCTGGGTCTGATCGTGTTTCCAATAAAGAAGGGGAGAATCCATACTAGGCTAGCTATGGTAACCAAGACCCTAATGGAGGGGATTGGTGGGCAGGCATTCAACATTGTACCCATGATCATTGCAGACATATGCCGAGCCTTAGAGAAGTGTTAATAAGGAGTGAAACACTTCGAAGGCTGCAATCTACTACTTCAACTTTGGCTTGTGGAGCATCTCCAAAAGGGCGAACACCGATAAGAAATTCAACGAAGGGACTGGGATGATCACATCGTTTCCACCATCCAAAGCGAATCAATTACATCCCCGATATGTTTGCTGAGCCTGAGAATGCCAAACGATGGGTTGAGCTATTTGATAATCTGACTGAAGAACAGGTTCAATAGATGTTCGAGTGGTTCCAACAGAGGAGTTCATCGCCTGATCCAGAGACGCACCTTTCCTGATACTGATTGGTCTAAGGGGAACATACCCTTACGTCCCTCTTCGAGCTATGAGGCAAGCAAGTAGGAAGCAAGTCATACCCAGGGTCGACAAGATAAGCCATTTTCGAGCTGACTTCCAAAATGATGATAGTCCCCACAAATGCCAAGCCCAACACATGTGGCACTGCAAGATCATAATGGAGAAAGACACTGTCGAGCCAGATATATATCATGCCGGTTGTACCCCTTTCTACTCAGGTTGGTTAGAAGACAATTGGGATAGTCTGGGCCAGCTAGGGTTTGTTCTAGGTCACAGAATTATAGATGAAAAGGCCGAGGCGCAATTCAAGTACAACCAGCTACGCAAAAGGATCCATGAGTGCAAGAGCAAACACCGTGAGATACAAGAATCCAACCAGAAGTTGATCAAGGAATGGAAAGACATGGCTGTCAGTTCCAACAAAAGGCAAGGATACTTGGAGCGAGGCATAGTAGAGCTGGAGAGAAAGTTTCTCAAAAGGGTTGAAGATTGTCAAAAAGCTGAAGGGACCGAAGGTGGACATCTAGCTACAATATACTTGTTATTGGGACTGCTCGATTTGGGAAAGCTGTTCGACGGAGCCAAGGATGCCGAATCTGGGGAAGGTCCTTCTGGGACTAAGTAGATAAGAGTTTACCTTTTTTTGCTCTAAAATGTAATAAGGCCAATAACCATTAGTGACTTTTATTTTCTTGCTTATTTAGTGTCATTTTGGGATTCGCCTATTTTTTATCAATAAAATGAGGCATTTAGCATTCTAAGTTCTCCAAATTAATTTGTCGTTAGGCCTATCTCGGGCATAAAGAGGTTCCCAAATTAGGACACGCTTTACATTCCCGCACTATGTGTTTAAATATTGTAATACTTTTTATAATCCTCATTAACTTGATTACCTTTTTGTTTCTTTTGTTTTATTATTCCCCTCCCCTAAAGGTTAGTTCATGCACTCTGGCATCATCATCTTATTCCACGAGATCGAGGGGCCCTCCACCCACTCCTCCTCTTAGTCCTGTTAAAAGCAAGATGGAAGATTTGAATAACATCAAAAAAGAGAACACAACGGAACGGGTAGAGGCCACCGATGGCTATGGTTTCGAGTTCCTAACGAGAATGTGTCGCAACTTGAACAAAAATTGTTGAAGTTCCAAGAAGAGCTCGATCAGGTTCAAAATCAGGCCAACCTTTCATTTTCCCTTAGCACCCCAGATGCCAACTTTCCCAATGTCCAAAACCTCACACCTCCTCAAAATATCCCAAAACAACAAAATCATCCCGCTGCTCCACCAAAAAACCAATGTAACACCTTCCATACCCCAAACAACAGTCTACTACTCATCCTAGAACCTCAAAACTCCGCAAACGACCATTTCCACGCCCATACACTAGGCCACCATAACAACCCCATCTACATGGAGACCATGCCATACTCTACCCAACCTATATCTTGCATACCTGAGTCTGATAAAAAGGATCTACTCATTAGGAACTTGGCTGAGGAACTTAAGAAACTAACCAGCCGGATTCAGGATGTTAAAGAAATCAAAGGAATCGAGGGGTTGAACTATGAGGATCTTTGCATACAACCTGATGTCAAACTGCCTTAGGGGTACAAACCTCCTAAGTTTGAAATGTTTGATAGTACATGTGATCCAAGGGTCCATCCGAGGACATATTGTGACAAGCTGATTGGAGTAGGAAAGGATAAAAGGATCCGCATGAAGCTTTTCATAAGGAGTGTGAAAGGAGATGTGTTATGTTGGTACATCAGCCAAGATCCTAAGAAGTGGTCGAGATGGGTAGGTATGGCATCAGACTTTATGGAAAGGTTTTGGTTTAATACAGAAAATGCGCCAGACGTATTCTATATCCAGAATCTGAAGAAGAAGCTCATAGAGACATTTCACGAGTATGCTACTCGCTGGAGGTCTGAAGCTGCTAAGGTCAGACCCACCTTTGAAGAAGAACAAATGAACAAGTTCTTTGTCCGGGCTCAGGACCCGTAATACTATGAACGATTGATGATGATTGAGAACCATAAGTTTTCTAACATTATCAAACTGGGTGAAAGAATTTAAGAAGGTATTAAAAGCGGTATGGTCACAAACTTCGAGGCCTTGCAAGCTATAAATAAGGCTTTACAGTCTGGTGGAGTGTCCAAGAAAAGGGACGTAGGGGCCATGATGATTGCACAAAAGACCAAGTCTCCCCTTAAATACCAAGCTTATCTAACACCTCCACTCACATACCAGCCAACCCCAAATTACCAAGCACCCTCGTACCAAGCTCCACCCCCAACTTACCAGTCATCTCCACCTCCTACATATCAACCTACCTCACCTAGATACTTCCAACCCGCTCATGTCTACCAAACTTACAATGCTCTACCATCCCATTATCAATCACCCCCTGCACACTAGAATTTCCCTAGAACCCGACCTAATTTTAATCGCAGACCTTCAAAATAATATACAGCCATCGCTGAACCCATCGACCAGCAGTATGAGAGGCTCAAAGCATTTGTTTATGTCACCCCTATCCCCACTACAACCCTTGAGAATCCTTCTTAGTGGGTTAACCCAAACAAGTCCTGTGCATACCACTCCGGCATGAAAGTAAGGGCACACCATCGATGAATGCCTCTCCTTGAAAGACAAGATACAGTCTTTGATTGATAACAAAGTCAATGTGGCAAAGGAAGCCGCTCCAAACATCCTCAACAACCATTTATCAGACCATAAGGGTGGAGGTATTCACATGATTGAAGTAGAGGATGACTGGGATCCTGAAGGATCCATCGGGTTGATCGCAGAAAGTGATGACCCAAAGAAACTAAATGTTACTCTCAATCCGATCATAGTCTAGATCTAACCATCTGAGGATGCTAAGATAAATATGCCTATACCTCTTGAGTTTGAAGTAGCACCATCCGCAAAAGCACCGGCGCCATTTGAGGCTGAATTCATATCTCCAGGTAATACCCCCGCACCATTTGAGGTTGTAGTCTTGCCACCGGAGGCACATGTTCTGTTCGAAGTAAGGATAGCCGTGCCAATCCCAATGGCGATGTCAACCATGCCAACATTCTATACAAATGTCGTACCCTAGGATTATACCGCCGAGGCAAGAAGGAAAGGTAAGGTCAGAATTGAAGAAACTGTCGCAGCATAGGGTATGACAAGAACTGGTAGAGTCTATACCCCTGAACATCTAGCTGAATCAAGCAAGCAGGCCTCCAATTGACCACCCCTCATTGAGAAAGGTCCAGGCGACCTTTGGAGGAAAATACAAGCCAAGGAATATTCGTTCATCGACCAGCTAAACAAGACGCCAGCACAAATATCCATCCTCTCTTTGCTGTAGAATTCCAAGACATACAAGAATGCTCTGTTGAAAGCACTGAGTGAAGCATACATATCAAGTAATATCACTAGCGTGGACATGGCTAATATGGTGGGACAAGTGATGGAAAGCCATATGATCACTTTTTATGAGTACGAGCTGCCGTCTGAAGGGCTAGGTCACAACAAAGCACTGCACATCACCGTGCAATGCGAAAATTATTTTATCACCAGAATCCTAATCGATGGAGGTTCCAGTCTTAACATATGTCTGTTGGTAACACTGAAGAAGTTGGGTAAAGGGCTGCATGACATAAATGATGGAGCAATTAATGTGAAATCTTTTGATGATTCTTAGAGGTCCACCATCGGTGAGATTAGTCTATGTCTGCATATGGGACCAACCTAGTTCGAGGTCGATTTCCAAGTGATAGATGTACCAGCATCTTACAACTTGCTGCTGGGACAGCCATGGATTCATGCTGCTGGGGCCGTAGCATCAATACTGCATCAGACAGTAAAATTCGAATGGAATCACCAGGAAGTGATCATTCACGATGACGGTAGCAACCATATATACAGTCACCAGACCATTCCGGCAATCGGGGGAAGAAGGAAGCTGGGTGGAGAAACTTACCACCACATCGAGCGGGTCAATGCTGTCGACAAAGACAAATAGTGGGATAACAAGATCGAGAGTTTATTGAATTGAAGTGGGTACGAACCTGGCAAGGGGCTCGGCAAGAACCTCTAAGGAATCTCTAAACCCATACAACTCAAGAAACATGGCACTACCTTCAGTTTGGGATACGAATACACCTGGGAAGAGTTCAATAGCTAGTCGCCACTATGGCGTGGTCCTTATTACCCATTAGAGCAGCCAACACCACATCTGGAGCAGACTTTCCAACAGGCTGACATCATTTATAGGTCAGATGAAGAAGAAGCATTCGCAATAGTAAAGAACCTGTTCCTAGAGGACAATGATATGGACTATTGTGTTATTCTCGAGGAGGAAGGGGAGGAAGGCCCTTCCATACAGGCTGTAAGCAGAGGGGCACTTCTCAATAATTAGACCATCAGGACAACCAAAGCCCAACGAGCCTCGGGGTAGCAAGGCTAAAACAAGCACTATTCACTATTTTATTTACTAAATGATTTTTTTTTGCACTTTTCAATTTTCGCAATAAGATCTTCAATGTTCAAAACAGTTATTCAATCTATCGAAAGCATGTTTGATTTTTTTATGAATTGATATTTATTGCTATTGTTTTCCTCTTTACATTACTAATACAACATTACTATTACTTATGTTGATGAAACAATGACTGTGACATGCAATGAGAAAATGCAACAAATGTACATTGATTCAGAGGAAGATGACATACCTGACGAGATTGTCTAAAAAGTTGAGAATTTTGAGAAAAGACCTAAGTCCAACCTGGACGAGACCAAAATTGTCAACCTGGGAGATGTAGAAAGCATTAAGGAAATACGAATCAGCATTCACCTATCGCCATCAGAGAAGAAAGAATACACGAAGTTTTTAAAGGAGTATGAGGACATATTCACCTGGTCGTATGATGACATGACTGGTTTGAGTACATCTATTATGGCCTACAAACTGCCGACTGATCCAACATGTCCACGGTAAAGCAAAAGCTCAAAAAGTTCAAACCTGATATGAGTTTGAAAATCAATCCCTGTCTCTTTCTGCGCTAACTTAATATCTCATGCTGTTAAATTATTCTTCTCGTTTACTGCTTTACTCAATATGCTTAAAATTCTTTCCTCCTTTGTTCAAATGTAATCAACATGTTTACTTGTTCCTATTTATGTCCTTCAACTAGCATGTCTTCTAATGCACTTGATTCATGACTAATTAGGTGTTTTAATTTGGACCCTCTGTGTCCCCAATCCCTACTTCCTTGTTTGAAACTCCTGAAGCTGTATTGCTATTTGAACTTGTTCTGTGCGTGTTGTTGTTGCTCCTATCCCCTTCCCTTTTTTTAAAACTATTTTTCCTTAAGTAACTGGTTCTTATTTAGAACCTGTTATTTTCAAGATTGTTTTCAAACTCAACTCCTTTGAGTCTATGTCGAGCACTCTCACTATTCTCCTAGAATAATAGGTTCTGCCCCTTTTGTGTGAGCCTTGCCTTGGGACCCTTGAGCTCCCTCTAAACTTGGACACATGAAAGCTGGCCTTTCCACACCGCACTTACTCTGTCTTGGCTATGAAATCTGGGTGTGAGCACTGCCCGGGATCCCTTGAGGTCCTTATGGAACTCTGACACAAAGCTATGAACAATATTAGCATTTGAGGTGATTTATTACATAACTCAGACAGGAAGTCCGGATCAGGCTTCCTATAGTTGTAACTTCTTATTTTTCATTTCTGCTTATGTAATTCAATCACATGGCCTATAATAATTTGTAAACAAGTATTTGGGTGGCTAGTGAAAAGGGATGGGGAACTGGGGTCGTGACACAGACTGAGGATTTGGAGATTGAGCTGCAAGACCCCGAAGGAGGTGACTCAGGCCAGCTAGTGATCCCATCAGACAGAGGCATCATAAGGAGTTTTTCTTTACTCTCTACCCTTCCCCTGTTCTATTTTTGCTGATAGCATTGAGGACAATGCTACTTTTTATTTGGAGGGGTGGCCTTACTTTGATGATATTTTGGATATTTGGTTTATAATAACCTTAGCACTATTTTTCGTTATTCTCATACTTTTTACTATTGGTATGTACATAAAGTTACATTTCCATGTATATATTCATCCCCCT
Organism: Nicotiana glauca; assembly: GCA_026770625.1. Lineage (NCBI taxonomy): Eukaryota > Viridiplantae > Streptophyta > Magnoliopsida > Solanales > Solanaceae > Nicotiana > Nicotiana glauca. The sequence goes on from MU714600.1 coordinate 110,324, forward strand.
TGTATGTATATTCGTCTTAATCCCCTATTGTACATATTCAACTTACCTCCGTAGTTTACTTTATAACTTCTTTTGAAATTTTCCTTAATATCGTAGCCTTTTATTTTATTCAATAGTTTTTTATTAATTTTTAACTTCTTACTTTTACAAGTTTTCATGATCAATAAGCCTTTGGTTTTATTAATGCCACAATTTTTTCCAAAGGTAGAATTTGTGTGAACCGGGTGGATCTTCCCGATGATGTCATGACAACTTTCTTAAGGGTTCGAGTTGGTTTTCTTTATATTTTTGTGTAAATAGTAGTAATGAATAAAAGTGTCTTAGGAAAAGCTTCACTTGGGCCTAGCACATTTACCTTTGGCCTTATGGTAAGAAACAAATTGATGTGCAAAGAATGGTGATAGTTGTGACCATTAGACTTTTGAGTTTATTAAACAATCATCGAGTGGTTTTTAGGAACCATTTATGTTTCTCAATCTTAGCTAGGGTTGTTGTGGGCCCTCGACTCTATTCTCTTTAGCAATCCAATAGCTTGTGAGGTGAGATATTGATTTGCAAGTCCAAGTCCCGTGCCAATAAGTCTAGAACTTGCCCTGAATGTTTGCCTAGGCAAAATTCTAAGTGTAGCTCGACTTAAGAAATGATTATAGGCTCTCCTTGATCCAAATTGGAACTTAAAAGCATCCATAGCCCACCAAATATGATATCCATATTCAACCCCGTTGAGCTGAAGCCCATATTCTTTCAATAACCATGATACAAGCCTTTATCTGTTCTAAAATGACCCTTTCTTGGCACCCGATCTTTTCTTAGCATAATTGGCAAAAGTATAAGTTTGGGGGGAGA
>MU714600.1:112475-125421 GCA_026770625.1 Nicotiana glauca
AAAAGGTACAAAATGAAGAAAAGGGAAGGCAAAAAGAAAAAGAAAGAAAAGCCAAAAAGTGAAAAAAAAAGTGAATAATATAGAAAAATGAAAGGATTCAATAAAAGCAATGATAAAAGGCTTGGAATGATTATAAATGAGAAAACGGATTGTCATGAACAAGAAAGAGTGACAGTGTGTTTCTCTAGTCCCCTAAGGAAGAATAAAATGACTCAAAAAGTCAAGAAAGTGTGAGCCTAAATGAGAAAATGAATTACTTAAGGAAAGATGAAACCTTCATAGACCGATATATCCTACCTTGAACCAAAATCCTTCATTACATTCCCGCAAAAGCTCTATATGATTTCGAGTTGAGTGAGCTTACATTAGTGGTGATTCATATAGGAGCAAGCTTATGGTACTTAGGGTCAGACTTGTGACCTTCCTTTGAGAGAGATAGTGTTCTTTTCCATAATCCTCGTTCTACGTGCTATAATCTAAAGTGAGGTTTGCATATGGAAAGTAGATGAGTAAGAGTTTAGGTTCCACAATGATCTATGTAGTATAAAGAGTCTCCATGATGAGTTGAGTCAACTCTTGATGCTCTTGTATCGCACTAGAGCTATGGTACTAAAAAGGTTGTGCGTTGTTAATAATGCATTTGAGTTCAGGGTCATTGTTAGTCCCAATTGATGCTTGATGAAGTCACCTTAGGACAACTGAAATTTTCCTTTGAGGATGTGGGAATTACTTTGTTTTCTTGAGGACAAGCAAACGGTTAAGTTTGGGGGAGTTGATAACTATAGATTTTATCCTATCTTATGCTCTCTTTTGCTTAGGTTTTGGATAAAAAATGTATAAAAGTATTCTCGAAAACTGACTTATTGTGCTTATCTATAGGGTTTGGTCAAAATGAGACAAGAAAGCCATAATCAACTCATGAAGGAGTTAAAATTGTACAAGCTCAAAGCTGAGATAAAAGAGCTGACTGTGAAGGAAAAGAGAGGCCGTGGAAGATCCACTGCTAGAGCGGCCACAATTACACGGTCTGCAGAATTGAGGTTCAGAGAAGTTATTTTGGATGTAACAGAGATAGCTGACCGCGATGAAAAAGTGCGGTCGCGGAATACCTGACGCGGCCGCGGTGGTATTTCCGCTGAGAGCGGCAATCAAGCTTCAGAGACACTGCAATGTGAGACTAACAGAGGTGCACGGTCTGTGTCCAAATTGTGCGGCCGCGGTTGAGGCTGACGCTGAGACAGTAACTTTTATTCTGTCCGCGAAACCAATTCCAAACCAAGCACAAAAGTGAAGAAACACGGTCCACGTTTGTTTTGCGCGGCCGCAGATATCCTTTCGCTGAGGCGCTCATTATTTCGCTGACAAGGGAACCTCCGTAGTGATATTTTTGTCCAATAATTTTAGTTGTGTATAAATAAATCTTTTTCATATTTTTAGGTTATCTTTTGTCTGAGGAGCTTGTGAACAACCGTATTTTTTCACTTAGAGTAATTTTAGAGCAACTTTAGCTATTATTCTTAGATTTTATTCTTGTAATCAACTTTTATTGCTTATATTTCATCTTCATATTTGATTTCTACCTTGATTATGAGTAGCTAAACCTATTAGCTAGGGTTGTGACCCAACCATAATATGAGTATTTAATGGGTCTTTTTAGGGCTTAATTGTGATATTTAGCTTGATTCATACTTTAATTGTAGAATTGGTGATTGCAAACACTGATTTGTGTCTTTTTTACTTAGACTCTTCTTGAGAAAGAGGGACTAAGTCTAGGAAAATTAGGATAACAAGGAATTGGGATGCATTCAAGAGTTTGATAGCCCCAATTAAAGGTTAAACCTAGAGATAGTTATACCCGACTTGAACCAATTTTACTTGCATTGTTTGAACTCCCAATTAGGCTTGAGAAAGAAAATTAGGGCAAAGTCACTCGAACTATCGAGAGGTATAGAGTGAGTAACTATGTGTAAAGGTTATATCACAACCCCAAATATAACAAGTTTGTCCTAAATTTTAGATCCCATTAGATACTCGCCTAGATATAAGTCACTTCCTTAGTGCTTTTTATTAATTGAGAAAAATCCTACAAAAATATTGTACTTAGATTATTTTTAGCAATCAATAGTATTAAAAGTCGAATATAAATAAATCCAAGCATGGTTAGAAGTGCAATTAAGAGCAACACGCATAGCTAGACTGGATAGAAACCAACTCCCAATCAATATTAGATCCTTGTGGATATCGATCCCGTCCTTTCGGGTAAAAGCTTCATCGACCACTCCTTGCCATTATATAGTGGTGTAGGATTGGATCCGATCAGTGGCTTTACAACTTTTTCGGCTACATGCTGTGGCACATTCCATTTGCTTTCGTCAGGTAGCGGGTCGACTGGTGTTTCATAAGTCTTCAAAAGACTCTCCCTCATGTAATAAGGAGAACAATAGCTTTCATAAGACTCATCCCTATGCCTCAAGGTCACAAAAACATGTGGACAAGGAAGTTCATTAAGTTGGAACTGTCCACAACTACATCTCTTGTTTTGAAGAAAAATAATAAAGCGCTTCACACCGCCTAGCACTGTATGGATGTGGTGTATTGAAGCCCTCACCTAAAAATTCATTACAAGCACACAACTAATTGTCAGCAATATGTACAAAATAACTATAATTTTACAACAAGTTATCTATAATTAGCATTATATATTTAGTTTGATAGAATCGTTGATCTGATATTACTGGATATAGCTTACTCTCATCTTCTGCGATAATTTCATGTTGTCCTCCAACTCTTTGTTGTATTTTCCCAAGGTATGTGAATTACCCTTTTCTTTCAATAACTTTTCAGTATTCCAACTTTCAAGAAGAGTCCTCGTGCACTCTAATAGGTCTACTATGGGCATCTCTCTTGCATCTCTTATTACCACATTCGATCACTCTGCAATGTTTGACGTCATCGTCCATGTTCTGTTCACTGTAGCATATACCCGAGACCGTCTATGATAACCAATATCATATAGGTATGCTTTAACACGTACGTTGATATCTTCAATCTTTGACATTCTTTTATTAAATTCATCAATTGTGTATGATCGTGCCGTGACAAAGTATGCTTTGCTTAATTAGATGAGCCTTCATGAACTTTGACCTTACATTTGTCCAAATATGCCACATGCAAGCATAATGTGGCATTCCGGAACAAACAGTAGATGTTGCCTTCAAGATACTCTCATTTCGGTCCTAAACAACACACATATTTGGGCTTTCACCATACGCATCTTTGAATTGCTCAAAAAAATAATTCCATGTTGAGTCATTTTCTAAATCAACAACAACGCATGCCAATGGTAATATGCTACCTATCACACATGTGGAAAAAAGAAAATCAATTTGTATAATAAAATTTGACAGTATATAAAGTATATACTGAAAACAACTTTACAACTATATTTCTACAAAGAATCTACAATACCTGCTGCATCCATTATGTTGGCTGTTAACATGAGTCCCATGTATGCTGACTTCAAGAAGGTTCCATCAACTACCACAACTGACCTATAATACTCCCAACCCTTGATGGACGTACTAAGCGCAACAAATGCGTACAAGAAACAATTATCTTTAGTCTTCTTCAAATTAACTACCATCCCCGGATAAGACTTCTCCAGAATATACAAATAACTTGGTAAGCGACTGTAGGAATCAGCATGGTGACCTCTCAAAAATTCCAAAGCCTTTTACTTTTCTCTCCAAGCTTACATGTATGTTAAGTTCAAACCATGATCCGACAACATGTCAGTTTGTATGTCTTTTGGTGTGTATGTTATCTCAGGATCCGAATATTTTGGCATCACCATGCAGCCAACTACCATGGCAGTTTCTTTGCATTGTATGCATGTATTTTTCATTAAAGAGCATGTGTGCAAGCTGTTGTATTTTTAAACCTTGAACAATGGTGATTCGTTTATGCTGGTTGACTTGAATTACCATGTACAATTGTCCCCAATACAAACCAAGCAGTAGCTACATAACAAAAAAATAAGTTAATAATTGGTATGGAAAATGTAGCTACAAAATAATAGATTGTTTAAGCACAAAAATCTTATATTAAACAATTTATTTACCAAAAAAAATACAAATTTAATAACAATAATATACAAAGAAAGTACTACCTATAAATAAAAGAATACTAAATAACTACAAAATAAACACAAATATGAATTTGATAATTGAACTGTTCCTACCTTTTTGCGCTAGACCTCTTCACCAAATTGGAACTTATTCATGACAGAATAATGTTTCATTGTATTGACAATTATTTGCTTGTCTTTTGTAGACTTGGCCTACTTCAATAACATTTGGTGTATGTTCTGTTATTATGTTACTTTCATATTCTATAATCGACACCTAACAATCAACAACACTGTTTTAGATGAACCTGCACATAATTAAAAGTATATACAATTCAAAATATATTGTAGCTAATTTGTAGTAAAATTGTGCAACAATTGAAATTGAATAGTTCAAAAGTTATAACAGTTAAACTAGATTTATTAGTTGTATCATTGTAGGAGAATAATTGTAGAAAACAATGAACTAACAGAACATCATCACTGAAAATACAAAGCGAACCTGCAATTGTGCTCGTATTAGAGATACTGCCATCCAAATCGAAATCACACACTGTTATACACAGCGGATACATTCCTAAGCTTCTGTTTTCCTTTTTGGTCTCCATGTATACTCGAACTCCCATATCGTTCCTAATTTTTATTGGAGGACAACGTTCATTGACAGTGTATTTGATTTCTATAATTTTCTCAGAGGTATTGATCATTAGATGCTCCGCAATTGCACAATTTAATTGATTGTAATTTGAATCCTCGCTGACTACAATTCCCTCAACATTAAAATCAATGTACCTTCCGATGCTATCTCAATGACCATTTAGCTGAAGCATAATAGCTAAATTTGTCATTATATCGCAGAATTCAATACGATTGAAGATAATTGTTTGCAATTTTTTTTTCTGCCGATTTTCGTTTCTAATTTTGAAACCAGAGGAGATAGAGAAAATCATAGTATTGAACTGATTGTGCGACGTTGATGAGAGAAAATCAGAGTATTGAGTTTTAATTGTACGACGTTGATGAGAGTAAATCGATATAATATCGGCTTAATTAAATTGCCAAAATTTCGTCAGTAAATTCTCTGAAGAACCCTCTGTGATCCTAATTTTTCGCGTCTAAAAAAGGAAGGCTAATGCAGACAGGATTCTACTTTACAAAAATGTATATATTTTGTATACTGAACATGAGTATGACGGGTAATTATGTAAATATGAACATTTTTTATGATAAAGTTTCTAATTTTGTATAGCTATAAAAAATCTCATTTATGAATGATAACATAGAAAGCGAACACTTTATTTGGGCCTTAAGTGGGAAAACGTTTTGCTCTTTTAGCCAGCTGACACAGACCTGCCTAAGGTTTTGTCCTGTTTCTTTTCATTTGATTGCTTCTCGGTGAGTTAACAGGAAGATTTTATATTTGTGAATTGAAGAGGATTCAAGTCTTTAATAGAACTCAAACATGTAAAGCATAACTGAGAGCTTAATCCCTTAACATAATGTCTTGAGATTTTTCACTTATTGTGCAAATTTTCTTTAATTGGATACAACGAAGTTTTAGCCGTCGTGCACACACGCACACATGTATATGTATACTAGTGAGATGATGCCCGGGCTAAGCCCGGCCCAACGGCTAAACTGAAGCTTCACGTTAACAGATTTACCAACTTTTTCATCTCCATTGGAATTTTCAAAACAAATAGTAGAAGTAGCAACTAAATTATATTCTGCTACTGTTGTTACCAAAGATAACATATATTTTTTCCCACACTTTCATCAGTATATTAAGATGAATTCATGAAGCTCACAGAAGAAGAGAATAGAAATTATAAAAATTGTGAATAGCAAGGTTGCATCCAATGTGTCATTTCCTTGAAAATTCATATCAAGGAAGAACACATTTACAAGAAAATACAATGGAACATTCAATGGAAGCCTAAAAGAAGAAATAACACTTTAAAATTGCAGAAGATGAAATCTAAAGGCAATGTGTCTGTAATATGCAGGACAAATTTTGAAATTACAGAGCATGCCTCGCAATTGAAATTTTCAAAGTGTTATTGTTTGGTGAAGCGCAGAAGAAACAAAATACCCCGAAATAAATTCAAATGTAAACAAGTGAAGAATAAGATTTGAACATGATACCAGAATACGAGTATAAGTAATCAAGCAGAGGAAGGAAATAAAGAGGAAAAAAATAAGCGCAACAACCACAGAATAATTGTGCTCACCAAACGGCAAAAAAGTCACAGAGGCACAATAGCTGAAACTGAAAGTGAAGGAAAAAACATATAGACGTAGAAAGAAGAATGAAAGAAAGTTTTCTGAGAAAAAATGCAGATGAAAGTTCCATGTTAAACTGGAGGAAGATAAGAATACAAAACCACCATTTATAGTTGGTGAGAAATGTCTAGTAAGTCCTCAGCATAAAGTGTTCCTTACCTTTTTTCAAGGACAGAACTGGCACATAGACAATATAAATATCTACCCTAGTTCTACCTGTGCATATAAAGTTACAGCTGTTGGGCCATAAAGTTACAGGTGTTTGGGCCATTAATCTCAATTTACCACATAAGCTATTCAGACAGAAGCACATATGGAAAAGTAATAATTGAATTTTAGCTCCTCTTAAACGTAAGCACACACGACGACGAAAAGCTGCTTGGCTTTCCTTTATGTATAGTAGTAATATATCGACCTCAAACAAGTAAGAAGCACAGTTTGAGAGGTTACGAACTTTAAACGTAAAAATTGCACGGGCCTCCCTATTTGGTCGCCCCTATTTAATCTATATCCTTTTTTTTTAAAAAACTTTTAACTTGTACCCATTTTTTAAACAACTTCAGCTTCCTTTCTTCTCCGCTTCAGTACCAAACAAGGGCAAACAATAGTTTCCCTTTTCAAGACCAGAAATATAGCAACTGGATAATAAAAGGACTAGTCTTTTTCCTCTGCTTTAATCACAACATTCTCTTTTAGATTATCTCTTTTCAAATTTCGAGCTCCAAAATGCAGCTTTTAGAAATATCACACTAGGCATGATATAATACGAAGCTTTTTACGCGGAAGCAGTTACAACGCAAAAACTTCAGCTCTAGAGCTGAACTTCATGCCCGGCTACTAGAATGCTTAAGTTTTGCGTGATTGCCTTTGCTACTTCAGCCCCGTATGCTGAAGTTATGCAAAAAAGCGGGTACGCTTGTAATTTTTTTGCAAAGCAGACATAAGTTAAAATGTGACACACAAAACGGGTATAGTTGCAAATGCCCCACTTTAAACGTTGGGAGGATCTTCTTTAATTCTACACTACTCGTACACACACCCATGTATTTTCCAGTATAATATATTAGAGGGTGGATCATCGGTGCTCCATTCTCCAGTATATTATACTAGATCGGTATATTATACTGGAACTCCAATATAATATATTAGAGTTCCACTATATTTATGCTGGAACTCCAGTATATTATACTGGAGTATTTTTTCAGATTTTGAATAGTGTTTTCATTCACATATATCTTTACATAAAAGTAGCTAAATTTCGATTACTTTTGAAACTGTGGCAATTTTCTAATAACCGCATGTAAATCCACTATTTTTTGAATTTTTCCCTAGTTTAAGCCCGTACCACATATAGGGTCAAATGAACGGCCCAATTACTAGAAATTGGGTTTTGAAAGTGACTTCCCTTGATTTTCATTGTTGCTTTACTAAATGATTAATTATACTTTGATTTTAGGGGTTTTGGCATGGTATAACAACATACATATATAATTTAACAGAAAATAGTCCTAATTATAGATATTGATATCGAATAGCCAATAAATATATATCACAATAATAATATGTATATCACAACTTTTTTTTTTCTTTATCTATATCAACTGCAAATTCATGTCACTACGTTAAAAAGTTTACTTTTTGCCGTTGTGTCTTTTTATTTGTTAAATAATTTTGGTTAAGTGTTGGGGAAATATAGTAGAATGACGTGAAATTATATGCAATGTGCTTCAATAGAAATATCAACTCCTGAAATGAAATTGAATGTAATCAATTAGCTGAACGACATAACATTTTCTTCTTTGTATAATATATAACATAAAGAAAAGCTCCCTACCCACTCTCCACTCTCCATCCACTATTAAATAAAGAATTACTTTCGCGAAGTCAAAAAGGATCAGTTCAAACGCAGTGGTTAAATGTCATATTTGATAATTAAGAGGGACCAACTAATCTAATTTTGACAAGCAAATCAACAAAATGAACATTTTTAAAGACACCAATAAGACTCTAAAAAGTGACAGCAGCCAACTAAATATTTCAGAAAAAATACTAGTTATGTCCAAAGACCTTTACAGGATTTATTAATTAAACTTCGACATTATTTAGATATAATGGTAGACGTTTGATATCACAAAATTTAAAGTTGATACAACATCATAGAAAAAGAAGAAGAAGAAGAAAAGTGAAAAAATGAGGTCCAAGAGTAGATAAGGTCATTATATTGTCTATTAGACACCATATATAGTACGAATAATTGGTATTTAATTCTGTGAACTTTACAATGTTTAAACATACAAAATTAAGAAGATTGACTGGACCCTTTTGGGTTAGGTATTATTCACTGGTTGGAAGCAAGAATTCTGTGGTTTAAAGCGACGAAAAATATATATGAATAAAGTTACTACTCATCAAGAATTTTAGCACCAAAAAACAAAAAAAAAAGGACAAAAGTCTGAGTGTAGGATTGACCTATGTTTCATCGCATGAAATAAAAGGAATAAGATTTATATATATACTCGAAACAATTACGGGTACGTACAGATGGGGTAATTCCCCAACCAATTGTAGCCTATATTCTTTTTTTCTTACCTAATTTAGCCTATTTTTATATAATTTAAAATTTCTTTTCAACCATTAATAGGATATTAAGAAGATTTGTGTAAGAAACTGATTTGACACTGATTCATGTTTATCGTCACAAATACAAACACTGTTGGATGAATTAAAGTGAAAAATTAAAAACATCATTATTGGGGTTTTCTAAGAGCTTGAAACCTCATAAATGAGTTTTGTGATTTATTGAATTTTTTGATAAATTGATGAGTGGGGTCCTTAGGAATGTCATTTTGAAGTTGTGGTTCAAATTTGTGTTTACCTAGGTGAATTTCGCATATACAAAATATGAGAAAAATGTTGGGTATATAAGTAAATAAGTCTTAGACTCTAGTAACGTGTTTTAAAGCTGTGAGAGCTTAAGACCAAAACATAAAGATCGAAACATAAGAAAATCTAGAATTTAAATTAATTTGGGTTAAACATAATTATGTATCAATAGTTCACTTTAAAAGTAATGATCTCAATTGAACTTAATTTACTGAACTCCATTCTTGATCCACCTCTAATAAAAAGCATACATCTTTTGGCTGCTGACTTCTAACTTAAATGTGTGGGTAACCACTCTGTTTGGCCAAGTTTTTTTTGGGCCAAAATTATTTTTTTTGCCAAAAGCATTTTTGGCTAAAAATTGAGTTGTTTGGCCAAGCTTTTGGAAGGGAATAAAAATGCTTTTGAGAAGAAGCAGAAGCAGTTTTGGAGAAACAGAAAAAAATAGTTTCTCTCTATAAGCATTTTTCTGAGAAGCACTTTTGAGAAAAATACACTTAAAAGCAGTTTTCAAAAGCTTGGTCAAACACTAATTACTGCTCAAAAGTGCTTTTCAAATTAATTAGCTAAATACAAACTACTTCCCACCAAAAACATTTTTAAAAAAAATATTTTTGAGAAAAACTTTTCTCAAAATAAACTTAATTTACAAGCTTGGCCTGGCTATAAGTCACAAAAAATCTCAGCCCAACATCTAGCATTTTACTTTAACTATGACAGACACATTGAGCAGAAATCATTAATTTGTTTTTTTTTTCAAAATACCTCGTTAACTCGGACCCAGTAATAAAGACAAGTGATCACGCATATATACTGTGGAAATGAACTGAAATATTGAAAGGGAAGCCACACGAAATATAGGACAAAAAAGCATTGATCAAAACATGTCAACGTGAAATTGAAGGAATTGGAGCACAGCTGCAACAATATAAATTATATAATATAATCATTTTGTCTACTTAGTAATTTTTATTTATTTATTACGAGAGGTAGAGGTAGGTCAAAGAAGAGGTGGGGAGAGGTGATTAGACAAGACATGACAACTTTAGCTGACCGAGGACATTATTCTTGATAGGAAGGTATAGATGTCGAAGATTAGGGTAATAGAGTAGGTAGTCTAAAATGTTCATAGCAGTAGTAGCACGCACTCTAGCTTTCTGTTGGTAATATGTTTTTATGGCTTACTGTTATTTTCTTTGATTGTTGATCACCTTACTATTTGATTTGATTGTTTTTATTCTGCTTTTATATGCCTTCTTGGTACTGGTCTTTCTTGTCTATATTTTCATCAATGCGGTGCTTATCATTTCCTGAGCCAAGGGTGTATTGAAAACAAACTCTCTAATCTCACAAGGTAGGGGTACGGTCTCTGTACACACTACCTTCCCCAAACCCCACGACGTGAGATATTAATGGGTATGTTGTTGTTGTAATAGTAGTATTTGGAGCAGTTGGGCAAACAAAAGTATAAGAACTTCTTCTGTTGGATTAACTACGGCATCTAATACGGTCTGTAATGCTCCTAATATAATTGTCATTTCTGATGAAGAATATTAATTACTAGTTATATGTAAATAAAATCTACCCAAAAAGGTGAAATTGAAGAGTTGTTTAGCTTTAATTCTAAGCGAGAAACTAATTTGCAAGTGAAAGAAGTATGCAAGTATGTTGGTAGAAAATGTACAAATTCTTTTATAGCACTCGAATGGTGATAATTTTTTTTCTCCATGCTTAATAAGTATGCAGCATGATAATTACTGTGTTTATTTTCTTCTTTCTTTTTCCTTTTTCCTTTTATACATGAGTTGAAAGCTCAAGGTTGTTTAACCAGAAAATAAAAATTTCGGTCAAAGCTTATTTTTAAAAGAACTCGGGTTACAGATAATAAAAAATAAAATAATTGTGCAATGAGAAAGGAAAAAATAGGATGAGAAGTAGCAAAGTAAACAATATAAAGCAATGTAAATAATTAAGTATATTTCATTAATAATCCGTGTCCATACAAATGTGATTTCTCTCCCTTTTATAGCCCTTTCTGAGTACAACATTTCTTCCCTCTTTTAATCAAGTCATAATGAGCAATTAATAATATTAATGAAACGTTATAATTGGCAATCGTAACTGTTCCATGAAGATTCTGTAACGTATGCTCATTAACTGAAGATTAACGAATCTGCACTTTTTGCTGTCTTGGTTCATTCCATCGGTATCTCTTCAAATTATGAAGAGACTCGAGCGACCGTTTCTTCTTATCTCTTAGATGCCTTGCTCGTACCTATTAAGATTCGTATCTCTTTAGTAACTTCCTCCACTTGTCACTCTCCTAGTGATCCACGTGGCTTGCTACGCCAACCACGTAATTAATTTCAAGTATAATATTAATTTTTACCAATACAGATAGTCCCTCCACTTGCCATTTATTCAGCAATTGAATATTTGGGAAGTGGATCTCATTAAAGTGAGAATTTTTGCTGCCGTTTTCCTCATGTCATTATGCCTTCGTCTGAACTGACGCATCGTATGTCACTTCCATTTAATGCGTGTGACACGTGGTGTCCTAGAATTAGTTATGCAATTCCTCAGCTTCTTTTATGGCTTTTTACGGCTGATCAATCACAAAGTGACAGTTTTCATAATGACGTTTTCATCATTATCTTTTTGTTTGACGGTTGCTTCCGAGTATAAATATATCCTTTGTCTTTTCTTTCACGAAAAAGTTTTCCATATTTTGCCATTCAATCCTTTCTACTTCTTCGTACAACTATGCCTTCTTCAAACCCTGATCCTCAAAAGGTCATTATTGTAGATGAACTTCCCCTCGCTCCTACCAAAAGCAGGAGAGGTGGTAGGCTGCATAGTTTAGGGTCAGTTTCTATCTGATGTTCTACTTCTCAACCTAGTTCTACTCCTCCACATCTTCTAGAACTATTGCTTCTTTTTCTCATAGGTCTTCTTCTAGAAGTAGAGATTCCAGCGAGCCAATTCGTGAACCTACAGTAGACGAGATTATCCATGTTGAACTTTCTTTTTATTCTGATAGAGAGTCGATTAGAAACCAGGTCTCCTCTATGTCCTCTCATGATCTTGACGATGTTTATCCTTCACAGATTACTGAAGGTTTGATCTCTGTTGTTCGTAGAGAATGTCATTGGAAGTTTGATTCGCAATTCTGATCCCCAATAAAAATCAAAGGATCACTTCTTTTAAAGCTGGTTTTTCTTTTGTGTATACGTATCCCTTTACATTATACTTTAGACCTCCTATTGATCCAATCATTATTGGATTTTGCCGCTTCTTCAATGTGTGTTTAGGACAAATTGGCCCTAATGTATGGAGGGCTCACTACTAAAAAACAGCTGATTTGGACTGAATATTTGCGACCAAAACTATCAGTCGCAAATTTGTGACTGATTCGGTTGGAATTTTCAAAAATAATATTTGTTATATTTTTTAAATTTTTTGGCTCAAAATTGCGACTGCTTTGGTCGCTCAATTGCACGGAAGATATCGCGAATTTTTTTTAACGATTTGTGACTGAATCAGTCGTAAATATTAAAATTAAAAATAAAATTAAATTAAAGGTTGCGATCGATGTGGTCAGAATACGCAATTAAAACGAGATCTGACTGGTCAACAGTAGTTGCGACCGAATCG
>MU714600.1:137082-149934 GCA_026770625.1 Nicotiana glauca
GGGTTCCCTTTAAATGGGACCAAGCTTGCATAAATGCTTTTGAAAGCATTAAGTCTTATCTGATGAAACCTCCAGTACTAGCAGCCCCCATACCTGGAAAGCCACTAATATTATATATTTCAGCATAAGAAAGGTCAGTAGGAGCGCTTCTCACTCAAGGAAACAATGAAGGCAAAGAAAATGCGCTTTATTACTTGAGTAGGATGATGACACAAAATGAGCTCAAGTATTCTCCTATTGAGAAGTTATGTTTGGCACTTGTCTTATCTATTCAAAAGCTGAAGCATTACTTCCAAGCTCACGTTGTGCGACTTGTCTCAAGAGCGAACCCTATCAAGTTTGTCATGTCTAAACCGGTCCTAAGTGATCGATTAGCGAGGTGGTACCTCCAGTTTCAACAATTTGAAATTGTGTATGTTCCTCAAAGGGCAGTAAAAGGACAAGCATTAGCAGACTTTCTAGCTGACCATCCGATTCCAGATGATTGGGAGTTGTCTGATGAATTGCCTGATGAAGATGCAATGGTCATAGAAATTCAGCCTCCTTGGAAGATGTATTTTGATGGCGCTGCACATCGTGAAGGAGCTGGTGCTGGAATAGTGTTTATCACTTCTCAAGGAGAAGTTTTGCCCTATTCTTTCACTCTAACACAACGGTGCTCCAACAATGTTGCTGAATATCAAGCGCTCATACTTGGGCTTGAAATGGCTGTGGATATCAAACAATTGCAATTACAAGTTTTTGGAGATTCCAAGCTAGTGATCAACCAGATTTTGGGTAGCTATGAGGTCAAGAAGCCAGAGTTGGTTCCATATCACAAATATGCTAAAAGATTGATAAGTTGGCTTGGAGAAGTAACTATTCAACACGTGCCGAGAAAGGAAAATAAGAGAGCTGATGCATTAGCAGCCTTAGCTTCTACATTATCTTTGCCTGATCAGACACAAGTCGCTGTTTGCCAAAGATGGGTAGTTCCTTCACCAAATGACTATGAGGAAGAAGAAACTGTAGCTGAGCGTATTACTTCCGTTCTTGAGGTTGAAGTTGAAGACTGGCGACAACCATTAATAGATTATCTTTATTATGGCATATTTCTAGAAAATCCCCACAGGAAAACGGAAATCCAAAGGAGAGCCCCTCATTTTCTTTATTAGAAGAATACACTCTATAGACGATCATTTGATGGAGTGCTCTACGTTGTTTGGGGACATACGAATCCCTTCAAGCATTGCAAGAGGCACACTCTGGAGTATGTGGTGCGTATCAATCTGGGCCAAAACTTCATTTCCACATAAAAAGAATGGGGTATTATTGGCCAACCATGGTGAAAGATTGTTTGGATTACGCTCGGAGGTGTAAAGCTTGCCAATTCCATGCTAACTTCATACATGAACCACCTGAAGTACTACACCTAACTGTTGCTTCTTGGCCATTTGATTCTTGGGGTTTGGATATTGTTGGTCCATTTCCAAAGTCTTCTGGTGGACATCTATACATCTTGGCCGCGACTGACTACTTCTCGAAGTGGGCTGAAGCTGTTTCTCTTAAGGAAGTAAAGAAGGAAAATGTGGCTAACTTCATCCGAGTCAATATTATCTATCGCTTTGGCATTCCTCGATATATATTGACAGACAATGGTAAGCCATTTGATAACAAGTTGATGAATAAAATATGTGATGTTTTTGGCTTCAAGCAACAGAATTCCTCCATGTATTATGCTGCTGCCAATGGACTTGCTGAAACATTTAACAAAACACTCTACAACTTGTTGAAGAAGGTTGTCTCTAAGTCTAAGAGAGATTGGCATGAAAGGATGGAAGAAGCTCTTTGGGCATATAGGACCACATATCGCACACCAACGCAAGCGACCCCTTATTCGCTTGTTTATGGAGTTGAAGCAGTCCTTCCACTTGAGCATCAAATCCCATCGTTACGGCTTGCCATTCAAGAAGGACTCACTGATGAAGAAAATGCTCGGTTACGCCTTGAAGAATTGAAAGCTCTTGATGAAAAGAGGCTAGAAGCTCAACAAAACCTCGAATGTTATCAAGTTCGCCTGTCTCGATCTTTTAACAAAAGGGTACGCCTTAGATCTTTCCAAGTGGGTGACCAAGTTCTTGTGGTCAAAAGGCCTATTATTACCTCTCGTCGATCTGGGGGCAAATTCTCTGCTAAGTGGGATGGACCATATATCGTACAAGAGGTATACTCAAGTGGCGCTTATAAGATAGTTGACTCGGAAGGTTTGCGGATTGGCCCCATCAATGGGAAATTCATGAAGAGATACTATCCTTGAAGAAAACAAATATTCTCCTTGACGCACGAGCATAAACTGCATGTTACTACTGGCCCGCAAGAGTATAAACTGTGCACCGTCCAAAAAAAAAACAAAAAGTCCGCTAGGTTGAAAAACTCGAAAGAGGCGGCTTAGACAAAAGTTAGGACATAAAAAAAAATAGTCTGCTAGGTTGAAAACCTCCAAAGAGCGGCCTAGGCAAAAGTTAGGATGCCAAAAAAAAAGAACTCACTCATTTCGAACTACAGAACGACTTGATTCTCTTCACCGAGGTACGTAGACATCTTAGAGTTTCATTCTAAGTTCAGTCATATGAGTTCAAGAAATACATATTACCCAAGGCATTATTCAAATGAGGTATGATGGAATATAATTCACTTGATTGACACTTGAAAATTAGGTGTACATGTATTCTTTCTTTGAACCCTCTGTCTTATCTTGATTGGTCAATGGGGGAAAGCCCTCCATGTAAAATTGAGGTCTTTGATGGAATGATTGTAGTTTCTTTAATAAGAGGCTAAATATTGAAGTTGAAGGCTCCAATTTTACGTCAAGTTGATTTTATCAATTCTATTACATCATCAATTTGAAGTATTCAAGCCCGCTAGGTCTTAAAGTTGTAGTATTCAAGTGCTCCAAGTCATCAAATCCATAAAGTATTAAAAATAAAAAAGCTCACTCGTTATAAACTGCAGAATGACTTGATCCTCTTCACCGAGGTTGGTATCTTCAAGACAATTATAGTCTTTAGCAGGCTGCAAAGTTTTCAAGACTATCATATCTTTTGGCTGAATTCTTCAAGTTTTCCAAGTCACCAAGTTGAATTCTTCATATTTTCTATATCATTGATTTGAAGTCTCTGCATGCTAAATCTTCAAGTTGAAGTTGAGTTAAATTCTTCTAGTCCGCTAAGTCTTCAACTATCCAAGTCTGCCACATCTTCAAGTTGAATTCTTCATATTTTCTATATCATTGATTTGAAGTCTCTGCATGCTAAATCTTCAAGTTGAAGTTGAGTTAAATTCTTCTAGTCCGCTAAGTCTTCAACTATCCAAGTCTGCCACATCTTCAAGTTGAATTCTTCAAAGTGTCTACATATTCAAGTTTAACTCTTATACTTTAACCTTCAAGATGAATCATCAAGTTAAAGTCTTCAAATCCACTAAGTCTTCAAGTCGAAGTCTTCAAATCTGTCAAGTCTTCAAGTAGAAGCCTTCAAGTCTGCCATGTCTTCAAGTTAAAATGTGTAAGTTTAATTCTTCCAAGCACCAATTCTTCAATTGAAAGCCAATAATAAGCCCCCATAATAGTCTTGAAGTCTTCAAATTGATATAGCCTTCCATTCTTTAGTTGGAAGCTTCAGTATATCTCCAAGTGCATGGTAAAAGCCTTTGATATAATCTGCACCATCTTTAAATATTTATATCTTGAATTATTTGAAGGAAGATTTTAATATATCTTCAACTCTTAAATTAGAAGCATTTGAAATGTTGTCTTGCATGACTTGATTTATGTTGCAAAAAAAAAAAATTCTTCAACTGTGAGGTTATCTTTACTAAAGTAGTATCTTTGGAATTAATTTCGTCTACCTACAAAAAAAGAAAAGGAGAAACATATCTATATAAAGAAGATCATAAAATTACCTGGGAAGATTGAAGTTGAAGAGATATTCTTGGTGGTCAGCTTTTTGAAAAAAATAAATCATGCTTCATACAATCTCTGATTCATGTATCTCGAAATGAGGATGAGTTTTCATTCCTTTGCTCCAAAAGGTCAAATCTTTTGGTGGTGAAGTAAAATCTTCAAGTTAGACTGTATAATGGACTTTGCTGGTCTTCGTCTTGGGCAAAATATAGTCTTCAGCTTAGACAGTGTAATGGTATTATCCCCAGACAAAGTAAAGTCTTCAGCCTAGAGGGTTGTCTTCGCCTTGGACAAAGTATAGTCTTCAACTTAGATGGTGTAATGGTCTTAGCCTCGGACAAAGTAAAGTCTTCAGCTTGGATGGTTGTCTTCGCCTTTGCAAAATAAATCTTTAGCTCAGACGATGTAATGGTGTTTGCCTCAGATAAAAAGTGATCTTTGGCTTAGATGATGTAATGGTCTTTGACATAACTAAAGAAAGTCAAGTTTTCAAACAAAATGAAGTCTTTAGCTTAGACTGTGTAATGGTCAATGACTCAGATAAAGTGAAGTCAAATTTTCAAACAAAATAGAGTCTTCAGCTTAGACGGTGTAATGGTCTTCACTTCAAATAAATTAAAGTCTTTAGCTCAGACGGTGTAATGGTCTTCCCTTTAGACAAAATAAATCTTTAGCTCAGACGGTGTAATGATCTTTACCTCAGATAAAAGTAAAATCTTTGGCTTAGACATTGTAATGATCTTTGCCATAGATAAAGGAAGTCAAATCTCAAACAAAATAGAGTCTTCAGCTTAGACGATGTAATGGTCCTCGCTTAAAAAAAATGAAGTCTTTAGCTCAGACGGTGTAATGGTCTTCGCTTTAGACAAAATAAATCTTTGGCTCAGACGGTGTAATGATCTTTGGCTCAGATAAAAGTAAAATCTTTGGCTTAGACATTGTAATGATCTTTTCCATAGATAAAGAAAGTCAAGTTTTCAAATAAAATAAAGTCTTTGGCTTAGACGGTGTAATGGTCTATGACTCAGATAACGTGAAGTCAAATCTTCAAACAAAATAGAGTCTTCGGCTTAGACGGTGTAATAGTCTTTGCTTCAGACATTAAATATTTGGCTCAGACGGTGTAATGATCTTCACCTCAGATAAAGTAAAATCTTTGGCTCAGATGGTATAATGTGTACTTTGCCTCAAATAAAAGTCAAATCTTTGGCTTAGACGGTATAATGATCTTTGCCACAGATAAAGAAAATCAAAATTTTCAAATGGAATAAAGTCTTTAGCTCGGACGATGTAATGGTCTTTCCAAAA
Source organism: Nicotiana glauca (assembly GCA_026770625.1). Classification (NCBI taxonomy): domain Eukaryota; kingdom Viridiplantae; phylum Streptophyta; class Magnoliopsida; order Solanales; family Solanaceae; genus Nicotiana; species Nicotiana glauca. The sequence continues at coordinate 142,331 of MU714600.1, forward strand.
AAAAAAAATTTACGTGTTACCTCGGAGAAGTCACAACGGGAAAGCATGAAATGTAAAGCTCATAAGATGATTCATTCATTCATTTTGCTCAGAGAAAATAATATGTAACCATGAAGATAAAAAGCACGGACTAATGGTGAAGATTGGAACACTAGATAGAGTAGAAGAAGAAGAAGAAAGAAAGCAAAAAGTTTGAAATGTACTGTGAATTGTTGACGTGCTTACGTCTTATATAGATGCCCAAAGGAGTCCTCTTAATGTGTTTAGATATCTGTGAATAACCACCTTCCCCAAAAAAATGGGATTTGATATCCCTTTAAAATAGAAGGGAGATAAAGTAATTATTATCCATATTTCTATAAAAGAGGAACCACTTGATAAACCATAAATGAATTTGATTAACTCAAATCATCTCAGATTCCTATATGAATTATACGTGGATATGAGTTGATTATCAGATTTTTGTTCTCTCAAAAAAAAAAAAAAAAAGAGGAAAAGAAAAAAAAAATCATTTGAGCTTGAAGTAAAAGAGTGCAGCGAAATACTGTAACCATCACAAATCAAGTCCACTTTGCTATGTTCTCTGTTAGGCAAGATACAAAATAATAATTGAGTCACCAATCTGTTACGCCCATGAGACCGAACAAAATAAATATTTTTAAGGATCAACTTCTCTAAGCATGCATGTTGTCCTTATATGTACTTCAAGCCTAGTCTTCAAAACAATATTTGACAAGTCTTGAAGTAGGGGCATTTGTAAGCATTTAAATTTTATTGGATTTAAATCCATAAAATAATTTGGACCATATTAAATTCAAGAGATTAGTCCAAACAAATATTGTGGCTAATAAATTGGGTTAATTATACATATGTTGGGCTAGTCCATTTAATTAGACTACAGATTAAATGACAAGCCCACTTCATTAGCCCAAGGTCCAAATGGCTATTAGCCCATCTTAAAGCCCAGACTCATGCCACGTGTCAAGTGATATAGCAATCCAAGTCAAAAGAACGAGCCAATAATATCATGCGACGTGTCAAGTAGTGTGGCAATCCAAGCCAAATAAATGGGCCAATTAAATCATGCCAAGTGTCTAGATGGTATTGGTCAGTTCAAACGGACCAATCAAATCGCAGAGCCACGCCACTCTCTACAACCATAAATAGAGGTCTTCATAAAGCTAGAAGACACCAGAATTAAGAACAAGAAGCAAGCAGAGAGCTCGTAGATCAAACACCGCAGATTTCTCTACAAGCTACAAGCTACAAGCTACAAGCATTCAAGCTACAAGTTCAAGTTCAAGTTCAAGATCAAGAATGAAGTCAAATCAAATACCAAGGTGTTCAAGATCAAATTACTTGTTCGTGATCAAGCACAAATTCAAGTTCAAGGAGGAGATTCAAGATCAAGCTTTACAAGCCCTTGAATCAAATCAAAATCAAGTTCATCAATATACTTTACATTCTTGAAGAATCAGAGGAATACCATAGAGATTGTAACACTTTCATTTATTGAAATCAAATACTACATTTGTCATGCAATTTTCTAGTCTTGATTATTTAATTTTCTCGACGCGAAAATTTGTTGTTACACCCGCATCTCTTCTTCATTTGACTCTTCGGTTGCTTGTACATATCTCGTACTTGTTTTCCCTATTTCAACTAGAATTAAAGCCTCAGCACCATATACAAGCGAGAATGGTGTCTCTCCCGTACTTGTTTTTGCTGTTGTTCGTTATGCCTACAAGACTCTAGGTAACACCTCTGACCACTTGCATTTTGACACCTCTAGTCTTTTCTTCAAGTTATTAATAATAACTTTATTTGTTGATTTAACTTGTCCATTGGCCACTGGATGATAAGGTTTTCAAGTAATCCTTTTAATTTGCCAACTTTGAAAGAATTCTGTGATTTGCACACCTATGAATTACGGGCCATTATCGCACACGATCTCTTTTGGAACTCCAAAGCGACATATGATGTTTCTCCAAATAAAGTCTCTGGCCTCTTTTTCTCGTACCTGTTTGAAGGCACCTGTTTCTACCCACTTAGTAAAATAATCAGTGAGTACTAGTAAAAAACATACCTTGCCTTTGGCTTGTGGTAGTGGACCCACGATATACATCCTCTACTTCATAAAAGGCCATGGTGCAATAATCGGATGTAATAATTCTGCTGGTCGATGCATATTGTTACCATACCTTTGGCATTTGTCACATTTAGCCACAAAAGTTTCTGCTTCTTCTTCCATTTTTGGCCAGTAATATCCTGCTCTAATTAAAGTTTTTACCAAATATCTTCCTCCGGCGTGATTTTCACAATGTCCCTCGTGTATTTCCCTCATAACATATTCCATTTGAGAAGGTCTGAGACACTTTGCTAGAGGTCCACCGAACATTTTCTGATACAGATTGCCTCGATCTAAACAATAACGAGTAATTTTTTAATGAAGTGCATAAGCCTTTTTCTTGTCTTTAGGTAATGTTCCGTACTGCAAAAAAATTGACAATATCGTTTCTCCAATCCCAAGTGAAATTATTGAAATCTACCTTATTTTTATCTTGGTCGAGTACTAAATGAAACAAATGTATCACCGAAGCATTCTCTTCATTTGTTACTTCTGCAACGAATGAAAGATTAGCTAATGCGTCTGCCTTGGCATTTTCTTCTCTTGGTATCTGCACAATTTTCCAAGTTTGTAATAGTCTAATCAAGTCCCGTGCCTTTTACAGATATTGTTGCATCCTCGCTTATCTAGCTACGTAAGTCCCCTGCATTTAGTTAACTACAAGTTGCGAGTCGCTTTTGATTACAATCTGCTCTATTCCGAGCTCTCGTGCCAATTCTATACATGCAATCATAGCTTCATATTCTGCTTCATTATTAGTAATAGGATGGTATTTTATGGCTTGTCGTATAGTCTCTCCCGTGGGTGGGATCAGGACAATGCCCAAAACTTCTCCTTTTACATTTGAAGAACCATCGATAAATAGGGTCCAAGTACCTGGATTAGACCCATTAAATACCTGAAGTTCTTTTTCTGCCTCTGCTACTAAAATCTGCCACAAAATCTGCTAAAACATGTGACTTTATTGCAGTTCTAGGTTGATATGTGATGTCATATTCACTCAGTTCTATAGCCCATTTGGCTAACCTACTTGATAATTCTTGTTTATGCAGTATACTACGTAAGGGGTAGGTAGTTACAACAGAGATAGGATGGCATTGAAAATAAGGCCTTAATTTTCTAGATGCCATGATTAATGCTAGTGCAAGTTTTTCTAGATGGGGATATCAAGTTTCAGCATCCAATTAAGACTTGCTAACATAGTAAATTGGAGATTGTTTACCTTGGTCCTCTCGAACTAATACAACACTTAGCTCTACCTCCGAAACGACGAGATAAATGAGTAGTTTCCCCCCGTCCATTAATTTGGCCAACAATGGCGGGTTTGACAAGTATGCTTTTAGATTTTTGAGTGCTTGTTGACATTCTTTAGACCATTCAAATTGACTTTGCTTTTTCAAGGCTGAAAAGAACTTAAAGCATTTTTCCGATGACTTGGAAATAAATCTTCCCAGCGCTGTTATTCAACCTGTCAATCTCTGCACTTCTTTTTTACTCGTAAGTATATCTAATATTTCTTCAATAGCCTTAATCTACACGAGATTTACCTTAATGCCATGGTTAAAAATAAGGAATCCCAAGAACTTACCTGTGACATGCCAAATGCACATTTTTGGGGATTTAACTTCATGTTGAATTTGCAGAATCTGAAACATATCTGACAGGTGTTGGATATGATGCCCTGCCTGTTGTAATTTGACTAGCATAACATCTATATAAACCTCCATGGTTTTTTCCAAACGTTGTTGAAACATCTTGGTCACTAGCCTCCAATACGTGGCTCCAACATTCTTTAGACCAAATGGCATAACTTTATAACAGTAAGTCTCCATGTCAGTAATAAAGGAAGGTTTTCCCCATCTAGAGGATCCATCTTTATCTGGTTATATCCTGAATAGGCATATAAAAAACTTAATAGCTCATGCCCTACAGTAGCACCAATTAGTTGGTCTATGTGTGATAATGGAAAAGAATCTTTAGGGCAAGCTTTATTTAAATCAGTATAGTCCACACAGACTCGCCACTTACCATTCTTTTTGGGCACTACTACAGTATTAGCTAACCAATCAGGATACTTTACCTCGTGGATAGATCTGATTTTTAAGAGATTTTGTACTTCACCTTGAATCACCTGATTCTTGAAGGACCCTTGCTTCCGTTTCTTTTGTTTGACAAGTGGATATGTTGGATCTTCATTCAGCTTATGGGTCATTAACTTCGGTGGTACACCTATCATATCTAAATGCGACCAAGCAAAGCAATCTACATTAGCTTTTAAAAATTCAATTAACTTACATTTCATCTCCGGGCAAAGGTTGGCTCCAATGTAGACTTTTCTGTCCGACCAATGTATAAATAACACCACAACATCCAGTTCCTAGATTGTTGTTTTGATGTTTTCATTTTCTTGTGGTTCTTGAATAGTATACAGCGTTGAGTCTACATCAGTTTGTCCGTCTACACTTGAGGCTTGCTTTGATAAATCCTCAACCGAATTATGTAATTGCTATTTTTCATCATTTTCGCACTTGAGTCTGCCATTGAGTTAATGCTTCGAGAAGCCTATTGATCACCACAGATTTGTTGTATTCCTTATTGTGAGGGAAACTTGATATCCTGATGTAATGTAGACGGAAAGACATCCATTTTGTGAATCCGCGGTCTGCCGAGAATCATATTGTATGCTATATCCATTTCTATCACCTAAAATTTGGTATCTTTGACTACTCCTTCTGCGAATGTGGTGAGTATTATCTCCCCATTTGTTATAACGCTCGAGTTGTCAAAACTAGACAAGGTCCGTACTTTGGGTACCAATTTATCATTGGCTTACATCTCATTTACCACTCTTAACATAATGATATTTACGGAACGACCTGGATCAATCAAAACTCGCTTTACATTAATATCATGTACAAGTAAAGATAGTACTAGTGCATTATTGTGGGGGCAGTACACCATCTACATCAGCATCATCAAATGTTATACTATCTTCTTCCAAAACTTGACGAACTCGCTTCCCGTGAGTGATTGTGATCTTTGACACCTTCTTTGCTGCAGTGTATGCTACGACATTGATCTCCTCCCCTCCAATTATGAAATTAACTGTTTTTTGTGATGGAGGTTTCAGCGGTTCTTGTCTATTCTTCATATGTGCTTGCTTTCCCTTTTCACTAAATAATTCAGTTAAGTAACCTTGTTTTAATAGATGTTCTACTTCACCTATAGCAATATGCAATCTGCCGTTTTGTAACCGTGATCATTTTGAAACTAGAACCAAAAATCTGGATTTCTCCTGTTTGGGTTCGATCTCATTTCTTTTGGCCATCGTACCTTATCTCCCATGCCTCTTAAAATAGCCACCAACACAGATGTGCTAACATTAAAACTATAGCCGCCAATTTTTGCTTTTAAGCTTTTGTCAGCGTCTCGCGTATCTCATATGTTTCGCTCATTTCTTAACTTTGACGATGAACCTGACTCTCTATCCCTTGTTCTAGGATCATACATTGGGTTTTCCTGTTTTGAACGTGAATCCCTTCCTGCTAGTCCCATATAAGGTTCATACCTATTTTTACTGAACCTTTTTTCAGTTTCAGGTTGTCTTGAACTTACTCTTTCATCTTTCCGAGACTGAATGATAGTATCTTCTTCGATCCGTTGCTTTGTTTTGTATCTATTGTAAACATCATTCTAAGTTATTGCAGGAAATTCTCGTAAGCTTTCTTTGAGTCTCCTCGTGGCTTCCGAGCTTTTTTCATTCAGATTACTAGCAAAATCCATAGCCACCCAGTTATCAGGTACACGTGACAACATCATCCTTTCATGTTGGAATCTGTCTTTAAATTCCTTGAGCAGCTTCGTATTTACTTGTTTTATTTTGAAAATGTCCTCCTTTCTTTTTTTAACTTTCGAGCTCCCGAGTGTGCTTTTATAAATAAATCTGCAAGGTCGGCAAAAGAATCAATAGAATTTTTAGGTAAAAGAAAATACCATGTTAGCGCTCCCTTCATGAGTGCTTCTCCAATTTTTTTGACCAACACTGATTCAATTTCTTGCTTGGTCAAGTCATTTCCCTTTACGCCGGTTGTAAATACAGTTACATGATCTCGTGGATCAGTTGTTCCATCGTACTTTGGGATATCGGGCATCTTAAATTTCATTGGAATTGGCAAAGGAGCGACACTTGGCTTTCAAAGTTGTTGAGAGTATTTCTCCGTATCTATTCCCTTGATTACGGGCGGTACTCCAGGAATCTGCTCTATGCGATCGCTTTGCTCCTTGAGCTGTTTCTGCAAAGTTAGTACAAAACTTTGTAAATTAGAATTAACTGGGTTACCTGACCTTCCATCACGAGATTCACTGGGAGTTCCTCCGCTGCCTGAGTTAACGAGTCCCGAGCGAGGATTTTCTAAAGTTACGTTGTTGTTTGGAGTTGGTGTTGGTGGTATATTCGGCAACCTGCTAACAAAAGCCTGAAGAGCATTGTTGACCTATTGAGAGATTAATTGTTTCAATGCTTCATCAATACCTTGATCATTCTCATGCTGCTTATTTATATTTAATTCAGATCTGTCAGGAGTCCCTTCTCGAGTTTGTCGAGGAGAGTGTTGCAGTAAGGGGGTTGGAGTTCCATCACCTTGTTGGTTCAACTAATATTGCTGATTTTCTTGGTGCTGTAGATTTTGTTGGTTGTTGTCATTGACGTTCGACATGATTGTTTTGATAGAAGAATTGATTTAGAAAGTAAAAGATTATCAGATTCCCGGTAATGGAACCAATTTGCTTAACCAGAAAATAGGTATTTTGGTCAAAGCTTATTTTTAGAAGAACTCGGGTTACTGATAATCAAATAAAAAAATAATTGTGCAATAAGAAAGGAAAAATTAGGATGAGAAGTAGTAGAGTAAGCAATATAAAGCAATGTAAATAAGTATAGTTCAATAATAATCCGTGTCCATACAAATGTTATTTCTCTCCCTTTTATAGCCATTTCTAAGTACAACGTTTCTATCCTCTTTTAATCAAGTCATAATGAGGAATTAATGATATTAATAAAATGTTATAATTGGCAACCGTAACTGTTCCATGAAGCTTCTGTAACGTATGCTTATTAATTGAAGGTTAACGAATCTGTACATTTTTGCTATCTTGGTTCATTCCATCGGTATCTCTTCAAATTATGAAGAGACTCGAGCAACTGTTTTTTCTTATCTCTTAGACGTCTTGCTCGTACCTATTAAGACTCGTATCTCTCTAGATACCTTCTTCCAGCTGTCACTCTCCTAATGATCCATGCGGCTTGCTACGCCAACCACATAATTAATTCCAAGTATAATATTGATTTTTTCCAATACAAAGGAGTCAATCATGAGAATATATACAGTCGTCATGGCTGGTACAAGAATATATATATATATATATATATATATATATATATATATATATATATATATATATATATATATATAAAAAA
>MU714600.1:172463-225218 GCA_026770625.1 Nicotiana glauca
GGGGGGGGGGGGGGGGGGGGGGCTGAGCCTTGTTCTCCACTATTCTAACAACCCGAAAAAGGGATTGGAGAACTCTATGAAGAAAACCTTGAGCCTACGCCAAGGGAAGGGGCCCTTTTTCACCCACCCACGAAGAGAGCAATATGATTGCAATTCCCTGATCCTCTTCAGGGAGAGGCAGGGATAAATTTCTATGATCAATAAAACTCTTGAAAGATGATTTCTGTATAATTTTTCTGTGTTTTGTTCACATATTCTGATCTAGTATTAATTATGTTTGGCTATGATTTACCCTCGATCCCTTTCGATTGATTTGCTCGGAAAGTATTCGATAACTTTTGAGTCAAATAATCATCAACATACTATTATTGAAGTTCTTTGTTTATTCTGCAATTTCCCATATATTTTGTCACGTTTTCATTTTGCCTATATCATTATTATTAGGTAAATGCCAAAAGCTGGGTACTAGGCTTATCCTATGTATATTTTTAGCTCATCCGTTGTCTTTTTTTTTTTTAATTATTTCTATAACGCTTGTATTATTTGCTGTAAAAAATTCAAGATTCCATAATTCTCTAAAAGACCAAATTTGCTAGGAAAAACCAAGGAAATTACAACCAGAAGCAACAAAAAAAACCATGCCAGAGTGATCCTTTCCATCAAATCAATTCTTGTTATAAATAGAATTTTATTTATTGGGAATATCTATATTTAGAGAGATTCTAGGGTTTATTATTTGGTGGCTAAGTCATTCTCTCCCTATAAATATAGAGGGTTTTATTCTATTGTAATTCATCCCAAATTCAATAAGAATTTCCCCTCTCTCTTTTTCTGCAATATTGTTCTTGTTCTTTTATTATTTCATAACACATTATTTGCACGAGACTATAACCAATTGAGTAGAAGAATTGTGATTGAGCATAATAATTGTCAATTATTCCATGAACTTCCATCATGATTAAATTCTGGATTTAAGGTTAATATTTTACTTTATTTTTCTCTTTTAAATTTTTGAAATTCTACAATTTGATTTTATATACAAGCAAAGATAACAAAGTTTGATTATAACTCTAATGGAGTTTGTAAGAAATTATAACCACCTGGTAAAATTTCTATGTCTTGCCATTAACAAAGTCATGTATGGTCGTGAGCACAAGAAGTGAAAACCCGTCCCATTAAATTTGCTCCATTCTCATTCCCTTAAAAAAATGTGATAGCAGTATGTGATAACTTTGAAAGAAGACAAAATTATTACCGTGAAGATATCAATGGATGTGGACGTGGCAATAAACGAAATTATAATCGTCATCATTGTGATAATATGAATAATAATAATTCTCAAAATAATCTTTTACTATGTGAAAGTAATATTTGTCATCGATTTGACATAAGATTTTATAAAGCACATATAGATGATTATGGTCCATTCATGAAGTGAATGTGACAACATCTGATTTATCAATACATATTCATTCTTGAAAGAATATGAACGTACTAATGGTAGTGAATATACCACACTCACCTATAGAAGAAGGTTTGAGATGATATAAGAAAATAATATCATTGTTATGGCATGAATGGTCATTGGTCATGTACCTATTGTACGCCAAAATATTTTGATAATGTGATTATTAAAGAATAACAGTAATGCAAGAAACAGATCTTGCATATAATTTTGACCTTGACTATAATGGTATAACTTTCTCCTTAAAAGAGATATTCACCATATGGATGTTGATGAATATGTGGTAGTACCAAACTAATTGAGAGCTCTCGAAGAGCCAATTATTACTCTTTTGGAGAAACACAATTGATTACTAATAAGGTATTGTGTTGTAGTAAGTCTCAAAGAAACTTATTCAGTTTCCAAAGTATACGCGAAAGCGATTGATTATATTGAGACTATAAATAAAGGAAAGATTTAATATCTTCTATTACTACAACTTGTAGCTGGGGAATATGTATGTGAAAAGCTACCCGCTTTATTCTCCAGTTTGTACTATACAAATAAAAGAATACCACCATAAAGTGGATGTTTATTGATATAAAACCCATATCATAATAAACTTGGAGTTTATTAATACTTGCACACGTCTTGGTGTAAATCTGAAGTTTATCAATATTGATAATTTATTCAGTTGGCATAATTGCTTTAGTCATATCAATTTAAGTATGATGTGCAAAAATAATAGAGAATTCACATGGGTAAATATTAAAGAACTAGAAAGTTCTTTATGAATTCACTTATATTGCTTGTTCTTATTAATTAATAGACCAACTAAAATTGGGATTGAATCCCATGAATTCTGGAAATATCAAAGGAGAATATGGGCTCATTCACCTGTCATGTATACCACATAAGATGCATCTATGAGATGGTTACATGTGCGATTGTTATTAACCCGCAACATGGTATTTTACGAGGTAACTTGCTCAATAATTTAATTTTGAGCATAATTTCTAGATTTCTATTCAAGAAGTTTATCTTGCTAAGTTGGTTTACATCACAGTTGGTTTAGCAAAATAATTTATTAAGTGCCTCTACTTAATAGATAAATAATTACTTATGAGAACAAAGTTATCTATATCAGTTTGATATAGGTTATATATACAATAACAACAACAACAACAACCCAGTATAATCCCACTTAGTGGGGTCTGGGAAGGGTAGTGTGTACGCAGACCTTACCCCTATCCTGGGGTAGAGAGGCTGTTTCCAAATAGACCCCCGACATCCTTCCCTCCAAGAACTTCTCACCTTGCTCTTGGGGAGACTCGAACTCACAACCTCTCGATTGAAAGTGGGGGTTGCTTGCCATCAGAGCAAAAGTATATAACATTCTCCTCTCACAAGTGGTTCAGGGTCAGAAACAAAATAATTTTATCTTATTATTATTGATGTGCGTTGTACATTTTGATTAACACCATAACGTACAAAGATGAGTTCTGAAAGTTGAGGAAACAAGTTAGTTTTCTAACAAGAGGGTGAGACATGATAAACAGTTGAGAAAAAGTTATGTGGAATGAATTATCATGTGTATATCTAGATCCTCGAATAAGATAATATGAACTTGAAGTTTATAAAAGATAATTCATCTGTAATATATTTCAAAGCATGCCAGACGCATTTACTGGCCCAAAGAAAGTAACTATATTCTCATTGCAAATGCTCCTATTAAGTCCTAGAAGGACAAAATCTATTGTATGCTTAAAGCGTTCAAATAAAATCTTTGATAAAGAAGATGGGCAAATGATCATAATAAAGGAGGCAAGTGATCTAGAAGATCACATGACATAACACTTCATAAAATCTCATGAGAGATTCAGGTACCTGAATATATGAATGAATAGATCTATATGTTATGTCTTTATGAAAAATAAGGAGGTCGGAACCGATATAAAATATTTGTCGACGACATCTATAATAACGCTAAATATATATGAAGACCTTAAGCCAAAAGAAACAATTCAAGTAGAATTGATTTCATATGAAAGACATGTTGTTTTGGACCTACAGTTCAAACGCTTAAAAGTATAAAGTCAATGATATGTGCAATCAGTTTTGGATATCTCATTTGTCTAGCATGACATGAAAACTTGATATGCATCTACGTAAAGTCTATTATATGGCTTATTTGACTATACTTATATGACCATCCCCAAATGATTTAAATTGCTTGAAGCATATGCAATTCTTGATCTTGAAGTACCACTTCCTAATTGCAATTTCTGCACATATATAACTTACTATAACTATAAGCATGATAAAGTGATAGCGAGAATTTTCAAGGTGCAACATATTCACCGGAGTTAATATGAGTGATTTATTCACCAAATCTCTACCGATGTCAACCTTCAAGAAGCTAGTGCACAAGATTGGAATGCAAAGACTCAAATATGTAAATTGATGCTCTCATCAGGGGGAGTTAATACGCGTTGTACTCTTTTTTCCTTACAAGGTTTTGTCCCACTAGGTTTTTCTTGCAAGATTTTTAACGAAGCAACCAAAAGGCGTATTATTAGATATGTATACTCCTTTTCCTTTTCTAGAGTTTTTTTCCCATTGGGTTTTATTTTAATTAAGGTTTTAACGAGGCACATTATCTGTTGAATAGACATTTGGGGGGGTGTTATAAATAGAATTTTATTTATGATGAATGTCTATATTTAGAGAGATTCTAGGGTTTATTACTTGGTGGCTAAGTCACTCTCTCCCTATAAATAGAGGATTTTATTCTATTGTAATTCATCCCAAATTCAATAAGAATTTTCCCCCTCTCTTTCTCTGCAATATTGTTCTTATTCTTTTATTGTTTCATAACAATTCTAAGGTTTTTGTTTATTTTCTTTGGTATTATTTTCAAGCGAAAATCTAGTAGGCATTAAAACAAGACTAGCTCAGCCCTTTCAACATCAATCTTTTCTTACTCAAACAAAAAGGGGTACTATCATTTTTTAGCCCGTGTCAGAAACTATTTATATTCATAACCAAAAAAGTGTATAAAATTTATATAATTTTTGTATATAACATACATAATATATATACAAAAATATATATTTTCAAGCTATTATTTTAAGAGTGGGTATACAGTGTCATTTTTCCAACAAAAAATAAACGAGTTTAAGTTTTGTGCATTGATTAAAATAATTAATGTAGGTTTTTACATATAAATAACTCAAATACAAAACAAATACTATATTAACTAATATCTTGATACGTCATTTGTGACTATTTTCTTTCTCTCTCTTTTTTCCGTTTTGAGTTGTTCCCTATTTCTAAGTCATTTTATATATGATTTAATTGATTTTGACAATTGTATCTCCTTTTGAAAACTAATTTGAACGTACATGGGGTTTAAACTCTCTGTCATCGTAATTTTGGATCTTTTGAAGATGATAGGATAATTTGTACCATTATTAATTGTGATAATGCCAATTAAGTTTGGTTTGGATTTGATTTGCAACCACATGAAAGCTTCCAAAATGTTATGTTAATATATTTAAAACATTAGGTAAAATCAAAGGGTGCCAGACATCAGTCACCTTGTCCCAGTTCCACGTGATTGTGCAATTCAACATTATGTATAGTTTGATGGGATTTAATTCTGGGATTTTCCAACCTGAAAGCATTTTGGCCACGAAATTTTTTTCACTTTTTTTCCGGAATGCCATAAAATTTTTAATTTTTACTTGGATATGAATTTTAAAATTTTTCGAAATTTTAAAAAATTCCAAAAAGCTATTTTTAAAAAATTTCACTCAGATTAATCACAAAAATTCAAAAACAACCCAAAAATATATTTATGTCCAAACACAACTCTAATGTTCAAATACCATTTTTACTTGAAAAAAATTTCACTTTTTTTTGGAATTTTACAATTCTCTATGTCCAAACGCCCACTATAGTAGTAGTACTAGGAAAATAATTCGAGATTGCTACATAATATTTAGTACAACGGTTTTCTTTAACTTAAAAGGCTCATACGTAGTTGTAGATTCGTACTTGCAAACATGTTTAAGTATTTAAACATGTACTATTAAAATGCATATTTGAAGTGCCAAAAATTAAAAAATGGGAAGGAAAAAAAAAGAAGTTTTGTTTGATTAACATAATCCCTAGGTCCCAACAGTCCAGCACAAAGTAATCATTCACAAAGCATTGGTAGTAAGCAAAAAGGAATTCTTTCTGTAACAAAAGAAGAGAAAGCTATTCAAGCTATTCCCACAAGCAGTAGTGAAGAAGTAGTTCAGCTTTTTTCTTTTTTACACTAAAAAGTGAGTGACAAAAAGAAAAGAAAGCAAATGGCACACTTCTTTTTCCCCATAGGGTTTTGGTGAAATATTAAAGATTGAATTGAAGAGAGATATTGTAGTATTGTGGTGGGGTTGAACCATAAGATGACAATCATGAATGTGTTGAGGAACAAACTCAAATGGGTTGTTGACACTAGTGACCTTTTGTGCCTTTTTTAAAATCTTAAAACTATTGAAGTTTTTTTTTTCTTGATATTATTTATTGAAGTAGGGTTTGGATCTTGCCTCAAAGTTTGTAAAAGGTTTGATCATGGGGTCCCAAAGAGATCTCTTTCCTCCTTGTACATATCTCTCCCAATTCTTGTAGGATTTTTGATGAGCTGCCAAAATCATAAATCATACTCCCGGTCCACAATACTAATTTATTTTTAGCACGCCCATTAAAAAAAAATATTAAATTCTATATAAAAATATCTAGTATGAATAAACTATCCTTAATTAAATATTTAATGCGAGTAGTTAGAAAACTTTTTAGGAATATGTACATAAGGGTAATTTTGAAAAAAAATAAATTAAATTTTTTCTTGATTATATTAATTAATTAATTATTTTAAATATAAAAAACAAATTGGTCACTTATTGTGGACCGGAGCAAGCATCATTCATTCTAGTTTTCAATTTTACTGCTTCCTTTTAAGAATTAAATAATCCTATATACTCCGTATAAAGATCGTATCATCATTCAATTGTGGAAGGCACTTGCTTTTAGTCCTTTTAAATCAAGAACCTTTATAGCCTTAACTAGACAAAGAACTTCTTTCCAATTTTCCTCTAAAGTCTAAACTCTTGTTTTCTTTATAGATCTTGTTTAAATTGTTAACATGTACTCTCATTATTTCACTTTATATGTAGGACTCTCTTTTTTTTTTTTTTTTTTGGTTTATTCTGAAAAAAAAGTCATTTTCTAAATCATTAAACAATTTAATTTAACGATCCATTTTATTATTAGTGACAAACTTTTATAATCACACAAATATTAGAATATATTTAATATTATAAGTCTGAAGGCTTATAACACATAAATATTATAACATTTTTACAACTACAAGAAAAATTTAATTTTCTTTTTCCTCTTAAATTGAGTATCCCGTAAAAATAATTCATATTAATTAAAACAGAGGGTATACTACGATCTTTTGAGAGGTTTAGTTTAACACTCACCGTTGAGGGAGAAAGGGCAGTTATTCAATCATTAGATTGTACTTTTTACGTTTCATTTTATGTAATTTAGTTTTAAAAATAAATGAATTCCGAATTAATATTAAAAATTAAATGTTAAACCTTCATATATATATATATATATATATATATATATATATATATATATATATATATATATATGTTTCATTTTTTTTTAAAATATTTTGAAAGGGAATAAGTAAATTATAAAGATGGAGGTGCTGTGCCCATTCTTGATTCTTGTTGTACGGATGATATTGGGATACTGATTTGTTTATTCCAAGAAGGATACCCATGCTTGGCAAGCTTATTCATTTGCTATGCTGTACACACTACAACACAATTGAGATATGGATCCACCCCCCCCCCCCTTCCCCGGCCCAATAATTTATTCTACCCTACAATGTGCATTGAAGTTTTGGACATATGAACAAGAAATTTAAACCTCTCCTTGTCAAAGTAAAGAAAAAATTCACCCCATTTACTTGCTATTTTCTATGATAATTGGTGAAATTCTTTCTTTGACATTAAATGACCTTTTACACGAATGCAGAAAGGTCACTGAGACAAGTGATCAGATGTAACTTAACATATCATCTTTGGAAATTTTGTCGTCCCGAAACTACTATGCATAAAAAAATATAGCAGTTGTTTGGAAATTGAATTGGAAAGTGCAATAAATTGAAACGTGAATGGGGCTAGACAGGGATTGTATTCTCTTGTATGAGTCATACGTGCTGTTCTCTCTTCGCTTTTGTTAAAATGTAGTAATACTTATTAATGAAAAAAAATGGGTATTATCACTTTTAATTAGCCCCTGACAGAAACTATTTACATATGGTAATCAAAAAATGTATAATTTTTGTATATAATATATAGAATGTATATATACAATAAAATATATAAATTTTATATATTTTTTTGTCTATTACTTTTACAGCGGCTATATGTAAATGCCTAATTTTTGCCCCATCTTTTTCTTCCACATTATACACACACACATGTGTGTGTGTGTTTGTTCTTATTTGTGTATGTGTAGGTTTTAAGAGTTTTTATTATGATTTAATTAAGAAAGGAACAAAAGCTTGGGCTAGTTTCAATTTAAACTAAAATGGGCTAAAAATTCGGACCAAATCAGTGGTCCAATGGCACTGACCCGGTTCGGATAAGGCAAGAATATATAATATGTGTGTGTTTGTATGTGTGTGTGTGTGTTTGTTTGTTTGTTCTTATTTGTGTATGTGTAGGTTTTAAGAGTTTTTACTATGATTTAATTAAGAAAGGAACAAAAGCTTGGGCTAGTTTCAATTTAAACTAAATGGGCTAAAAATTTGGACCAAATCAGTGGTCCAATATCACTGACCCGGTCCGAATAAGGCTAGCTAGGAGGCAAGCAAAACGGCGTAGTTTCAGGGCGAAACTACGTCGTTTTAGTTAAAGAATCAGAGATTAAATCTCATCCATCCATAGTCCTTTGATCCAACGGTCCTAATTCAATCTCTTACCTAGGTATTTAAAAACTATAGAGACCGAAAATTGTCCCCATTTTTCCCCATATCTCTTTCTTCTTCCTCTCTCTTCTCATTCTCTACTCCCTTCTTAGAGGCCTGCCGCCCATCTCCGCCAGCGAAAATCACCGCCGCTGGCGGAGCACCCCCAATCAACCCAAAAATTTCACACTTTCTTCCTCTCAACCTCTTCTCCATGAATCCAAACCCCAAATCTTTTAAATGCCTCTCAATCCCCGTAGATCTAGGCCGAATCTGAAACCCTAGCCGCTCAATTTTCCTCTTTTTTCTCAAATTAGTGACAAATCTGACCACCCAACCACATAAACTTCACATAAACATGTAGATCTCCACGAGATCTACACTTTCCCTCTAATTTTATCTCCTAAACCCGACCATCGCCGCCCGAACACCACAACCGCCGCTGGCCGCATTACTTCCGCCCCTCAACCACCACTGCCTCTCATTTCTCTTTTCAAACCGGCCTCGAGCAAGGTTGTGTTGTTGATATCATTGAAATCGGACTCGGATTCGTCGGAGTTCTTGGTTTCGAGAATATCAACAATAGAAGCTTTCTCGAAGCCGTACGGCTGTCCCGCCATGTCTTGCTGCCCAATCGTCACTACGCCACCACTGTTCGAACTCAATTTTGGTAAAAACTCGATCCTTAATTCTTTCTTTCGTGTTTTGAATTTTCTGTTTCTTTGTCATTTTATCGTAGATTTTTTTGTGTGTAGTATAAATGTTGTTATCGATCGTTTTAGTTAACTCGCAATCTAATTTCTAATTTTTTGTTTCTATTTTAACTTAATTGTTTGTTATGTTTTGCCTCACAATCGATAGGATTTTTTTTTTGCTTCGCATTGGTCGTTTAAGTGTTGGTTCTATGAGTAGCATTTCTGATTTCGTTTTTGTTTAAGGTTGTGAGTTTCATTAATGTCTTCACTGATCAATGCATCATTTTGTCAATCTTAGTCATTAGGTTCTGAGTTTCTCTTTGTTGGTTAATAGTTCGATTAGATAGTTGTTTCTAGTTACTTGTTTTTCATTTGGTTTGAGCAAGTTAGTTTGGTATTGTTGTTGATAAAATCAGAAAATTAGATGTGTTTGATCATGAGTTGTAGTACTAATAGCTTAATTTTTCTGGTAAGGTGGCTGAAATGACTTTTGGCTTCTGTTACAGCAGGTTCTCAGGCTGTCCTCTCACCTTTTGGACAGCCTTTGAATTGTGTTTAGCACACAAAGTCAGTCCCTTTATGGACAGATTTTTTAGTGAACCAAAATTTGCCCAAAAGGTGGCTTTCTTTGCCTACTTAAGGGTTGCCCTTTCCTTATTTTAGGAGGACTGGATCACACATTTGTTGGACAATTTTTACACTCTAAAAATACAATTGAGAGTGAAAAATCAGCAACTAAAGCACCCTTTAGTAAGCTGAAATGGGGAGTTTTGTGAGTAAATTTTAGAGTGCAAACTTTTAGAAAAGTATAAGTCTTATTTAGAGCTGGTTCTGGGTTTCCTCTCTAAGGTTTTCGGGCTGTTTTAAACACGAAACTACTGCTATTTTCTGCTGTGTTCGCTGCTTTTTTTTTATTGCGGAGCAACATTTTTTCACTGCTGTATTTATTTTCTGCAATTCAGGTATTTCTCAGATTTTGCAATGCAGATTTTTATATCCAATGGATGAGAATATGGGTCTCTTTCAGCTCATAGGATATGCTCGATGTGCTTTACTGGAATGAATGAATATTTAGCATGTTACTTATGTTTAAAGTATGTACATCTGTAATATTTGGTTAATCGTCCATTTTTCTTCACATATGTAGCTCAAACAACATTCTGTGAAGTGTATCTGGTTAAGAAAAAGAAATATTTTATTTTTTTTCAGAAATATTTATATGTAGATGTTTAGTTTCTACTTTCTTGGTTTCATATATCTAATGTTAGTCATTTTAACTCCCCTCTTGGTGTTGAAAAGGTAACAGATAGTAATATGTCTCTTAGAAATATTTATTTTCATGGAAAGTTGATGAAATTGGGGAAAACTTGTGGCTAAGTGTGCTGGTTGGTTGGAAAGAACTAGTGGAAGAATACCTTTGTGTTATTAATGTGTTGAATATCCATTATTAAAGAATGAAACATGTGCTTTTGTCACAACCCGAATTTTTCACCATCGAGAGTCGTGATGGCGCCTACTAGTGGAAGATAGGCAAGCCAACCAACTGAACTATTTACCTTGTTTCCTTTTTAATCCGATAACAATTAAGAGCCAAAAATTAGATGGCAACAGAATAGAATAAGTAGAAGGCTGCATTATAAAGTTTTAATATTACTGCTAATACCAATCCATAACAAATCTACCCAAGAATGGTGTCACAACTTCACAGACTGTCTAGGAGTACTACAAATAAAGGTCTGAAATAAATAAATACAACACAGTCTCTGGAAATACATGAAAGAAATAGGAATAGTAGATAGAAGGAGACACCAAGGCCGGCGGACGCCTACAGGACTACATCGAGTCGGCTGATGAACAAAAAACAGCAATCTCACTACGGTCTAAAGTCTATAGCACTGGGATCTGCACAAAAGAGTGCAGAGTGTGTATCAGCACAACCGACCCCATGTGCTGGTAAGTGCCTAGCCTAACCTCGGCGAAGTAGTGATGAGGCTAGGCCCAAGCTACCAAATAAATCTGTGCAGTTAAATCATATATAGCGAAAAAAAAGAACAGTAATGTACAGTTAAGCATGGGAGGGGGTAACATGCTGCGGGGACATCGAATAATAACAGAAGAACAACAAATACATATGAGGATCACCACAGTTCAATTGAAATTAGGAAGGGGGAATCATGCTGCGGGGCATAACAAGTATCAACAGGAAACCAACAATTAAATGTAGAGAAACCGTAACTCAGTTATCAATAAAAATCAAGAAATCAAGGACAAGTGCATGGCATCACCCTTTGGGCTGTAACACTCTCTCACCAAAACAATACACGACATCACCCTTTGTGCTTTAACACTCTCTCACCAAAACAATACACGACATCACCCATCGTGCTTTACACTCTTCCTCACCCAAGCAACAATCACAAGGAAAATAGGGTAAGGGAATCTATAACATCGAAATAAAATCAAGTAACAACAGAAAATCAGTGCATAAATGTAAAGGACAACATAACTCAATTATCAGCAAGAATCAGGAAAATCAAGGACAAGTGCACGACATCACCCTTCGTGCTTTTACTCTCGTCCTCACCATAAGAATCAATAGAAATTGCACGGCATCACCTTTCGTGCTTTTACTCTAATCCTCACCATAAAATCAATATAATCGGCACGGAATTGTACATTGTGCGGCGTGACATCACCATTCGTGCTTTACACTCTTCCTCACAAAATCATACATGGCATCTCCCTTCGTGCTTTAACACTCTTCCTCATCAAAATAACAATCAAAAGAAATAAAGGCAAGAAAACAAATGAAATCACAATGACATCCCGGCAAGGGAATAATAGTACAACAATCAAATCCCGGCAAGGGAAACAATATCAAAACAATAACATCCCGGCAAGGGAGATAATATCATGATTCTCTCTCTCATTTCTTCTTTCACATTTACTTCACAACTTGAGCCAATGTTCAACAATTCTATTATTAACTTGAGCCAATGCTCTACAACGTTCAACAATTCAATTCTCAACTTGAGCCAATGCTATCTAATGTTCAACTAACAATAATACTTCCACAAGTCATATTCCTCAATAGAAATTATCATATATAGCATGAGCAATATGAAACAGAGTCACATTAATCATAGTATAAGACTCACGGGCATGTTTGACTCCAATGTATAGATACTCGTCACCATGCCTATACGTCGTACTCAACAAATAACACATAGCAAATAGGACTCAACTCCTAATCACTCAAGTTAAGGTTAGACCAAACACTTACCTCGATGCCACGAACATAATTCACGCTTCAATTATAGCTTTACCCCTCGATTCCACCACTAATTCATTTGTATCTAGTCGCAAGTTACTTAATTACATCAATGAACGCTAAATGAATCAATTCGAATGCATAAAAATGAATTTTCCGAAGTTTTACCCAAAAAGTCAAAAATTGCCCCCGGGCCCACATGATCAAAACCCGAGGTTCGAACAGAAATCCGATTACCCATTCCCCTACGAACTCAAATGTATAATTTTTTTTGAAATCGGACCTCAAATCGAGGTCCAAATCCCCAATTTTTTTGAAAAACTTAGGTTCTACCCAAAACACCCAATTTCCCCCATGAAAATTATTGATTTGAAGTTAAAATTATGTTAAAAGATGTTAAGGATCGAAGAAAATTAGTTGAAAACGACTTATAATTTATTTGGAGAAGAAGAGACCTTTGAAAAATCGCCTAAGTGTGTTTATGTTTTGAGAGAATATGAAAATGGGTTAAAAATTCGGCTAAGTATAAAAGTTGCAGGTCTCAGATGTGGGAATTGCGAACAGGGGTTCGCAATGACCTCTGCTATTATGGGAATTGCGAAATAGGGCTCGCATTTGTGAACCCTTCAGGATTTTGGGACTTTCGCATTTGTGAAACATGTGTCGCATTTGCGATTCATCAGCCTTCCATCCATTATCGCATTTGCGAGAGGCTGTTCACAAATGCGAAGTCGCATTTGTGATAGTGAAGTCGCATTTACGACTCAGGCTGCCAGTCCACTTCTTTCGCATTTGAGATGGTTTTCACATTTGCGAAGCTTGCAGACCTGATACACCAGCTGAGAAAATCTGCAATGTTCTAATTTCGAAATGCATTCCGTGGCCTATCCAAATCTCACCCGAGCCCTCGGGGCTCTAAACCAAATATACACACGACCTCAAAAATATCCTACGGACTTATTCGTGTAATCAAATCACCAAAATAACATCATGAACATCGAATTAAACCTCAAGATCAATGAAATTTCTCAAAACTTCTTCAACATCAGATTTTGCATTTAAGGTCCGACTCACGTCAAATGGATTCCATTTCTTACCAAACTTTACCAACAACACATATAAATCATATTGAACCTGTACTGGGCTCCGGAACCATAATATGGGCCCGATACCACCAGTTCCACATAACATTTCACTTTCAAAATCCTTTATATTTTTCAGAAAATAATTTCTTTCAAAAATTTATTTCTCGAGCTTGGGACCACGAAATTCAATTCTGGGCATACACCCAAGTCCAATATTTTCCAACAAACCCTCAGGACCAAATTACGGGTCCGGGTCCGTTTACCCAAAATGTTGATCGAAGTCAAATTAATTCATTTTATAGTCAAAATTTATGATTTTTCACACATTTTCACATATAGTCTTCTCCGGCTACTCGCCCGGAATGCGCATGCAAATTGAGGTGATGCTAAAAGAGGTTTCTAAGGCCTCCAAATGCATAATTTATTTTAAAAAAAAGTGATGACCTTTTGGGTCATCACATTCTCCACCTCTAAAACAAACGTTCGTCCTCGACCGGACAGAAGAAGGAAGTACTTGATTCGGGGAAAAGATGGGGATAACGGCTCCGTATATCGAACTCGGACTCCCAGGTCGATGCCTCAGTAGGCTGACCTATCCACTGAACACGAACAGAAGGAAAACTCTTCGATCTCAACTGACGAATCTGCCGGTCTAGAATAGCTACCGACTCCTCCTCATAAGACAAGTCCTTGTCCAATTGCACAGTTCTGAAATCTAACACGTAGGATGGATCGTCGTGATACTTCCGAAGCATGGACACATGAAACACTGGATGCAAGGCTGATAAGCTCGGCGGCAATGCAAGTCTATAAGCCACCTCTCCCACTCGATCAAGAATTTCAAACGGGCCAATGAACCTAGGGCTAAGCTTGCCCTTCTTCCCAAATCTCATCACGCCCTTCATAGGCAACACTCGAAGCAATACCCACTCACCGACCATGAATGCCAAATCACGAACCTTGCGGTCGGCATAGATCTTTTACCTGGACTGAGCTGTAAGAAGCCTATCCTAAATAATCTTGACCTTGTCCAAGGAATCCTGAACCAGATCCGTACCCAACAACCGATCTTCTCCCAGCTCAAACCATCCAACCGGAGACTGACACCGCCTGCCAGATAAAGCCTCATAAGGAGCCAATTGAATACTAGACTGGTAGCTGTTGTTGTAGCCAAATTTTGCTAAAGGAAAAAATTGATCCCACATGCCTCCGAAGTCACTGACACAAGCTCAGAGCATATCCTCCAAAATCTGAATGGTCCACTCGGACTGCCCGTCCGTCTGAGGATGAAATGGTATGCTCAACTCAACCCGTGTGCCCAGCTCTCGCTGAACTGCTTTCTAGAAATGTGAGGTAAACTGCATACCTAGATCCAAAATGATAGACATGGGCACACCATGAAGATGAACAATCGTCCGGATGTAGATCTCAGCTAATCTCTCGGAAGAATAGGAAACCGCCACATGAATGAAATGTGCTGACTTGGTCAGCCTATCAACAATGACCCACACTGCATCGAACTTCTTTCGAGTCCTTGGGAGTCCAGTAACAAAGTCCATAATGATACCAGCGCACCCCAAGGTGAGACACTCAGCCTAATAAAGCCCTTCTCAAGCAAGTCTTGCAACTGCTCCTTCAACTCTTTCACCTCAGGCGGGGCCATATGATATGGCGGGATAGAAATAGGCTGAGTGCACAGAGCCAAATTAATGAAAAAGTCGATATCCTTGTCGGGTGGCATACCCGGCAGATCTGAAAGGAATATCTCGGGAAACTCACGAACAATGGGCACAGAGTCAATAGAAGGGACCTCAGCACTAGAATCACGAACATAGGCCAAATAGTCCAAACATCCCTTCTCGAAAATATGCCGAGCCTTTACTTAAGAGATAACGCTGTGGGTAGAATGACCAGGAGCCCCTCTCTACTATAAAAGAGGTAAACCCGGTAAGTCTTAGGTTACAGTCTTGGCATGAAAGTCCAAGATATAATGGTAAGGTGATAACAGTCCATCCGTAATATGAGATCAAAATCAACCATGTCCAGAAGTAAAAAATCTACACAAATCTCAAGACCTCCAATCACAACTATACATGCATGATGGACTCAATCTACCATAATAGAATCACCCACCGGTGTAGACACATAAACAGGAGCACTCAGAGAATTACTAGGCATGACCAGATACGGTGCAAAATAAGATAACACATACGAGTATGTAGAACCTGGATCAAATAACACTGAAGCATATCTATCACAAACCAGAACAGTACCTGTAATAACTGCATCGAAAGACTCAGCCTCAGGCCTGGCTGGAAGAGCATAACATCCGGGCTGGGCCCCACCATCCTGAACCACATCTCTGGGATGGCCTGCCACTCGCTGACCTCTACCTCTAGCGGCCTCTACCTCCACCTCTAATACCTCTACCTCTACCTCTAGCTGACTGACCGGCTGAACGAGTCCCTCAATGAACCTTATCTCTCTCTCTCTCTTTTAGTGATAGGAAGAAACTTCTCCAGAAATAGCTGAGAAAACTTATCCCAACTCAAAGATGATGACCTAACTGGTCTATCCAAACAATAATATCTTCAACAAGTCTTGGTGGATCTAGACGAGCGAAAAGTGGCAAAGCTGACCCTATTGGTCTCCACTATCCCCATGTTCCTGGAAACCTCGTGATAGCTGCCTAAATAGTCTTGGGGATCCTTAGAAGATGCACCGCTGAAAGTGGTAGTGAAGAGCTTAGTGAAACTTATCCAACCTCCACAAAGCCTCCAAAGACGTAGCTGATCTATCACCGGTCTGTGTTGTTGCTCGGCTGAAGAAGTTGTACGTGACTTTTCCATTCATGAAAGCATAAGAGTAGAGGTTTCAATTTAGCAGTGAGAACAAAATCGCATGACAAAGAAGAATAGATGTGAAATATTTCCTAACTCTGTAGCCTCTGGGGGATAAATACAGACGTCTCTGTACCAATCCCTCAGACTCTACTAAGCTTGTCTGTAAATTGTGAGACCTAAGTAACCTAGAGCTCTGATACCAATTTGTCACGATCCGGATTTCCCACCCTCGGGAGTCGTGATGGCGCCTACTAGTGGAAGCTAGGCAAGCCAACCAATTGAACTATTTACCTTGTTTCTATTTTTAATCCGATAATAGTTAAGAGCCAACAATTAAATGACAACATAATTGAATAAGCGGAAGGCTACGTTATAGAGTTTTAATAATACTACTAATACCAATCCATAATAAATCTACCCAAGACTGGTGTCACAACTTCACAGACAGTCTAGGAGTACTACAAATAAAGGTTTGGAAGAAATAAATACAACACTGTCTCTGGAAATACATGAAAGAAACATGAATAGTAGATAGAATGAGACGCCAAGGCCAACGGAGCCTACAGGACTACCTCGGGTCGCCTGATGAACAAGAAACATCAATCTCACTACAGTCTGAAGTCTATAGCACTTGGATCTTCACAAAAGAGTGTAGAGTGTAGTATCAGCACAACTGACCCAATGTGCTGGTAAGTGCGTAGCCTAACCTCGGCGAAGTAGCGACGAGGCTAGGACCAGACCACCAAATAAACCTGTGCAGCTAAATCATATACAGCGTAAAAGAAGAATAGTAATGTATAGTTAAGCATGGGAGGGGGTAACATGCTGCGGGGACATCGAATAATAACAGAAGAATAATAAATAAATATGAGGATCACCACAGTTCAATTGAAATTAGGAAGGGGGAATCATGGTGCGGGTACAACAAGTATCAACAGGAAACTAGCAATTAAATGTAGATAAACCATAACTTATTTATCAACAAATCAGTAAATCAAGGAGAAGTGCATGGCATTGCCCTTCGTGCTTCAACACTCTCTCACCAAAACAATACACGACATCACCCTTCGTGCTTTAACACTCTCTCATCAAAACAATACACGACATCACCCTTTGTACTTTACACTCTTCCTCACCTAAGAAATAATCACACGAAAATAGGGTAAAGGAATCTATAACATCAAAACAAAATCAAGTAACAACAGAAAATCAATGAATAAACGTAAAGGACAACATAACTCAATTATCATCAAGAATCAGGAAAATCAAGGACAAGTGCACGGCATCACCCTTCGTGCTTTTACTCTCGTCTTTACCATGAGAATCAATATAAACTACACGACATCACCCTTCGTGCTTTTACTCTCATCCTCACCATAATATCAATATAATCGGCATAGAATTGTACATCGTGCGGCATGGCATCACCCTTTGTGGTTTACACTCTTCCTCACAAAATCATACATAGCATCACCATTTGTGCTTTAACACTCTTCCTCACCCAAACAACAATCACAAGAAATAAGGGCAACAAAATAAATGAAATTACAATAAAATCCTGGCAAGGGAACCATAGTACAACAATCAAATCCTGGCAAGGGAAACAATATCAAAACAATAACATCCCGAAAAGGGAGACAATATCATGATTGTCTTTCTCCTTTCTTCTTTCACATTTACTTTACAACTTGAACCAATGCTCTATAATGTTCAACAATTCTATTATTAACTTGAGCCAATGCTCTACAACATTCAACAATTCAATTCTCAACTTGAGCCAATGCTCTATAATGTTTAACTAACAATAATACTTCCACAAGTCATATTCCTCAATAGAAATTATCATATAGAGCATGAACAATATGAAACAGAGTCACATTAATCATAGTATAAGACTCACGGCATGTTTGACTCCAATGTATAGATACTCGTCACCATGCCTATACGTCGTACTCAACAAGTAACACATAGGAAATAGGATTCAGCTCCTAATCACTCAAGTTAAGGTTAGACCAAACACTTACCTCGATGCCACAAACACAATTCACGCTTCAATTATAGCTTTACCCCTTGATTCCACCATCAATTCATTCGTATCTAGTCACAAGTCACTTAATTACATCAATGAATGCTAAATAATCAATTCGAATGCATAAAAATGAATTTTCGAGGTTTTACCCAAAAAGTCAAAAATCACCCTCCGGGCCACATGGTCAAAACCCTAGGTTCGAACCAAAACCCAATCACCCATTCCCCCACGAACTCAAATATATAATTTATTTTGAAATCGGACCTCAAATTGAGGTCCAAATCCCTAATTTTTTTGAAAAACCTAGGTTCTACCCAAAACACCCAATTTTCCCCATAAAAATCATTGATTTGAAGTTGAAATCATGTTAAAAGATGTTAAGGATTGAAGAAATTTAGTTAAAAATGCCTAAGTGTGTTTATGTTTTGAGAGGATATGAAAATGGGTTAAAAATTTGGCTAAGTATAAAATTTACAAGTCTCAAATGTGGGAATGCGAACAGAGGTTCGCAATGACCTCTGCTATTATGGGAATTGCGAAACAGGGCTCGTATTTACGAACCCTTCAGGATTTTGGAACTTTCAAATTTGCGATACATAAGCCTTCCATCCATCATCGTATTTGCGAGAGGCTGTTCGCAAATACGAAGTCGCATTTGCAATGAAGAAGTCGCATTTACAACTCAAGCTGCCAGTCCACTTCTTCCGCATTTGCGATGGTTTGTCGCATTTGCGAGCTCGCATTTGCGAGCCAAGATTCGCATTTGTGAAGCCTGCAGACCTGATACACCAGCTGAGAAAATCTGCAATATTTTAAGTCCGAAATGCACTCCGTGGCCTATCCAAAACTCATCCGAGCCCTCGAGGCTCCAAACCAAATATACACACAAACTCAAAAACATCATACTGACTTATTCGTGTAATCAAATCACCAAAATAACATCATGAACATCGAATTATACCTATGGACCAATGAAATTTCTCAAAACTTCTTAAACATCAAAATTTTCATTTAAGGTTCGCATCACGTCAAACGGATTCCGTTTCTTACCAAACTTTACCAACAACACATATAAATCATATTGAACCTGTACCGGGCTCCGGAACCATAATATGGGCCCGATACTACCAGTTCCACATAGCATTTCACTTTCAAAATCCTTTATATTTTTCAAAAAATAATTTCTTTCAAAAATTCATTTCTCGGGCTTGGGACCTCGGAATTCGATTCCGGGCATACGCGTAAGTCCCATATTTTCCTTCGTTTACTGTCACGACCCAATTCCCGACCTCGACCGTGATGGCACCTTTCATGAAGACAAGGCCAGCCATAACAACACAAACACCTCTTTTAAGCAATCAATTAACATTAACAAGACTAAAACATGCTTAAGATAGCCAATATTGCGGAAACAACGATAATAACAAGGGAAAACCATCTCGACACAGCCCAAACCAGGGTGTCACAAGTCATGAGCTACTACAGAGTTTGCTATAAGTCTACTAAGTATAAAATCTGATACAATAGTCTGATGAAAACATAAATGACGGAGGATAGGGGAGACAAGGGGCTGCGGACGTCAACAGCTACCTCGAAACTCCAAATCGCTGCTTGGTCTAGAAGGAATCAACGCTCAGGTGCGGACTCGGCTATGCTTGAAACTGCACACATGGTGCAGGGAGTAATGTGAGTACTCCGACCCAGTGAGTAATAACAATAAATAATGGTTGAAAGCATGAAAACACATAAATGCACAAGGCAATTCTATACTAGGCAGTAAATCACTTAAAACCGTAAAACTGTAAAGAATCAGATGAAATCTCCTTTTAAAAACAGGTAAATCAAGTAAAACAACAAGTAAACAGTGAGTAGTAATCTGCCCCTCGGTCCCCGTAGCAATCGCTCAGCATTGTATCAGCTCCTCGGGCTCACTCTTAGTCACTCAGCATAGTATCAGCCCCTCGGGCTCAGTATCAGTCACTAAGCATAGTATCAGCCCCTCGGGCTCACTCTCAGATCATATGGGTACCCGCGCTCACTGTGGGTGTGCAAAATCCGGAGGGGCCCCTTACAGCCCAAGCGCTATATCAAGCCACCTCATGGCATCATCACTCGGCACTCGGCCTCATATCAATCGTCCTCCCATCACTCAAGCCACCTCGTGTCAAATAAAGCATCTCATATCACTCAGCATATCCTCACATATGGCCCTCAGCCTCACTCAATCAAGAAATCATCACAAGCCCCTCGGGCATCAGTAAACAGTAGTGCTCAGCCCAAACAGAATTGGAAATATCATTTAAATCTCAAAATTCAATTAAAAGTGGCTGAGTTTGTAAAATAGTATTAATCAATAGGACTAAGTTCAAGTAATATATCAAAATAGTGAGGAAACAGTGATAAAAGTCCACGAAGGATTCAAGTAATCGGCATGAAGCCCAAAATATGGCAATAAGCCCAAATCATGTTGATAACAAACACGTCTCAGTAAAATACGCGGTAAAAATATCAATCGGGAAGGACCAAGTCACAATCCCCAGTAGTAAAAAACCCCGCGCTCATCATTAAGTGTGTGTTTCACCTCAATATAGCACTACGTTGTGCAAATCCGGGATTTCAAATCCTCAGGACATCATTTACTATCATTACTTACCTCAAGCCAGCAAAATTTCTAGCTCGCTATGCCCTTGCCTCTCAAATCGGCCTCCTCGCGCATCGAATCTGACCAAAACCACAACGAATACATCAAAATAGGCTAAGGGAACATAACCCAATCGAAAAGAATCGAAAATAGCAAAAATCTCGAAATTGGAAAAACCTGACTTCTCGAAATTGAAAAATTTTCACATCAACGGGTTCCTTATCTCGCCATGAGTTTATACATATCAAGAACTCTCAAATCTGAGCTAAAATATCCCTTCAAATTCCAATTTAAAATTTCAAAAACTCAAGCCTTAGTTCTTCCCATTTTTGCCAAATTTTCATGAATTTCTAGGTTGATTCTACAAGTAAATAATTTTTTTAGTTCATAGGGCTTACCTCCAATCAATCTCAGTCGAAACCATCTTCAATTTCTCCCAAAAAGCTCTCAAGGTGCTCAATAATGGAGGAAAATGTGACCTAGCTCGCGGAGGAAATGTTATTAAAAACCATTATCCCCAGTGACTTTTAACTCTATGCGAACGCGAGGGCCCAATCGCGTTTGCGATGGAAAAACTTTTCCTCAGACCAAATTACCCTTCGCGAACGCGGTCCTTACACGCGAACGCGATGCTTTTCATGATTCAACTACGCGAATGCGAGCCTGATGCCGCGAACGCGAAGAACAAAAATTGTGGGACCTCAATTCCTCTTATGCGAACGCGAAGCACAGCCCGTGAACGCGATGAAAAAAACTCGAACCTATGCGAACGCGATACCCAGTTGTGAACGCGAAGAACAAAAACCTCAAGGCCCCAAATCCTTCTACGCGAACGCGATGGCCCTCTCGCGTTCGCGAAGGCCAAAAACCTGCTGCACTAACTGTTGCATTTTCTGCTATATTTCCAAGTCTAAAACTTTCCGTCTAACCATCCGAAATCACCCCGAGGCCCCCGAGGCCTCAACCAAAAGAACAAACACATCCTAAAACTCCATTCAAACTTGTTCCATCATCAAAACACCTCAAACAACACTAAAACCATCAAATTACATCAAACTTCTGAACCTAATGATCCAAAATAGCTGCTGGCTCTACATCATAAGTTAGATCATCATCCAGCTGAACCGTGCTGAAGTCCAATACATGGGACGGGTCCCCAACATACTTCCGGAGCATAGAAACATGAAATACCGGATGCGCGCCCGATAAGCTGGGTGGCAAGGCAAGCTCATACGCCACCTCCCCAATCCTCCTAAGTACCTCAAAAGGCCCAATAAACCGCGGACTCAACTTCCCTTTCTTTCCAAACCGCATAACACCCTTCATGGGCGAAACCTTCAGCAAGACCTTCTCACCAACCATATAAGACACATCTCGAACCTTCCGATTCGCATAACTCTTCTGACGCGACTGTGCTGTACGAAGCCTCTCTTGAATACGCTTCACCTTCTGTAAGGAATCCTGAACCAACTCTGTCCCCAATAGCCTAGCCTCGTCGGGCTCGAACCAACCAACTGGATATCTACACCGCCTCCCATACAACGCCTCATACGGAGCCATCTGAATGCTTGATTGATAACTGTTATTGTAGGCAAACTCTTCAAGCAACAAAACTTATCCCAAGAACCTCCAAATTCAATAACACAGGCATGCAACATGTCCTCCAATATCTGGATAGTACGCTCAGACTGCCCGTCCGTCTAAGGATGAAATGCTATGCTCAACTCCACCTGTGTACCCAACTCTTGCTGAAAAGTCTTCTAGAACTGAGAAGTAAACTGAGTACCCCTATCTGAGATGATAGACACTGGAATACCATGCAATCAAATAATCTCCCAGATAAAGATCCCTGCCAGCTGCTCCGAAGAATAGGTAGTACATACCGGAATGAAGTGCGCGTACTTGGTCAGCCGATCCACAATTACTCAAATCGAATCAAACTTCTTCAAACTCCGAGGAAGACCACTCAAGAAATCCATAGTGACTCTCTCCCACTTCCACTCGGGAATAATCATCCTCTG
Source organism: Nicotiana glauca (assembly GCA_026770625.1). NCBI lineage: Eukaryota > Viridiplantae > Streptophyta > Magnoliopsida > Solanales > Solanaceae > Nicotiana > Nicotiana glauca. The sequence goes on from MU714600.1 coordinate 195,532, forward strand.
AAGTGCGCCACCCGGTCTCTGATGTTCATATTTCACCTGCTGACAATTGAGACACCGAGCCACAAACCATACAATATCCTTCTTTATTCTCCTCCACCAATAGTGCTGCCTCAAATCCCGATACATCTTCGTAGGACCCGGATGAATAGAATACCGCGAGCTATGGGCCTCCTTCAGTATCAACTCCCGAAGCCCATCCACATTGGGCACACAAATCCGACCCTGCATCCTCAACACACCATCCTCACCAATGGTCACGTATCTGGCATCATCATGCTGAACCCTATCCTTAAGGACAATCAAATGAATATCATCATACTGGAGCTCTCTGATGCGATCATATAAGGAAGACCGAGAAACCACACAAGCCAACATCCGACTAGGCTCCGAAATATCTAGTCTCACCAATCGATTGGCCAAGGCCATAACATCAACTGCAAAGGCCCTCTCCCCAACTGGAATATAAGCCAAACTCCCCATACTAGCTATTTTTCGGCTCAAGGCATTGGCCACTATATTGGCCTTCCCCGGGTGATACATAATGGTAATATCATAATCCTTAAGTAACTCTAGCCACCTACGCTACCTCAAATTAAGATCCTTTTTCTTTAACAAATGCTGAAGACTGTAATGATCGGTGAATACCTTACAAGATATGCCATACAAGTAGTGCCTCCAAATCTTCAAGGCATGAACTATAGCAGCCAACTACAAATCATGAACATGGTAGTTCTTCTCGTGGGGCTTCAACTGACGAGAAGTATAAGCAATAACTCTACCCTCCTGCTTCAATACACATCCGATCCCAACTCCCAAAGCATCACAATATATAGTATAAGAACCTGAAGCTGATGGCAAAACCAATACTGGAGTTGTGGTCAAAGCTATCTTGAGCTTCTGAAAGCTCTCCTCGCAATCGTTCGACCATACAAATGGAGTACCTTTCTGCGTCAACTTGGTCAAGGACGATGCCATAGAGGAAAATCCCTGAACAAACCGGCGATAATAACCTACCAAACCAAGGAAGCTACGAATCTTTGTAGCTAAGAACGGTTTGGGCCAACTCTGAACCGCCTCTATCTTCTTTGGGTCGACCTAAATACCCTCGCTAGACACCACGTGTCCCAAGAAAGTCACTGAACTGAGCCAAAACTCACACTTGGAGAACTTTCCATAAAGTTTCTCCTCCCTCAATCTCTGCAATTCAACTCGCAAATGCTGCGCATGCTCCTCCTGACTACGCGAGTACACCAGAATATCATCAATGAAAACAATAACGAACGAATCCAAATAAGGCCGAAATACACTATTCATCAAATGCATGAACATTGCTGGGGCATTAGTCAACCCAAAAGACATAACAAGAAACTCATAGTGCCCATATCTAGTCCTGAAAGCAGTCTCAATAATATCTGAATCCCTGATCTTCAACTGGTGATAGCCCGAACGGAGATCATCTTGGAGAAAACCCTCGCTCCCTGAAGCTGGTCAAATAAATCATCAATGCGAGGCAATTGATACTTGTTCTTCACTGTCACTTTGTTCAATTGCCTGTAGTCAATGCAAATTCTCATGGTGTCATCCTTCTTCTTCACAAACAGAACTGGTGCGCCCCACGGTGACACACTAGGCCGAATGAACCCCTTATCTAGGAGTTCCTGAAGCTGATCCTTCAATTCTTTCAACTCCGCTGGTGCCATACGATATGGCAAAATGGAAATGGGCTGAGTGTCTAGCACTAGGTCAATACCAAAATCAATATCCCTATCCGGTTGAATGCCCGGCAGGTCTACATGAAATACATCGGGAAACTCCCTCACAATTGGAACAGAATCAATGCTAGGAGTCTCGGTTCTAACATCCCTCACAAACGCCAAATATGAAAGGCAACCCTTCCCAACCATACGCTGGGCCTTTAAGAATGAAATCGCCCTACTAGGAACATAATCAGTCAAACCAAGCCACTCGATCATCGGTACACCCGGTATAGCCAAAGTGACTATCTTAGCATGACAGTCTAGAATAGCATGACACGGAGATAACCAGTCCATGCCCAAAATAACGTCAAAATCCACCATGCTCAATAACAATTGATCAACTCGGGTCTCCAGACCCCCAATAGTTACCAAACATGACCGGTACACATTGTCTACAATAATAGTATCGCCCACCGGGGTAGATACATGAACAAGTAAAGCAAGACACCCTCGAGATGTACCAAATGATGAGAAAAATATGAGGACACATAAGAATAGGTGGAATCGGGATCAAATAAGACTGAGGCATCCCTGTGGCAGACTGAAATAATACCTGTAATGACAGCATCTGAAGCAATAGCATCTATCCTGCGTGGGATAACATAAAAACGAGCCTGACTGCTACTTGATCGACCTCTACCTCTGGGGCGACCCCTGGCTGACTGACTCTTACCCCTAGCTGGCTGGGCGGGTACTGAAGAAACTGGACCAGAAGACGAAGGCTGACCCCTTTGCTGAGATGAACTACTAGTACGGTGAGGACACTGCCTTCATATATGTCCAAACTCTCCACACTCAAAACAACTCCCAGGTGCTAGAGAATGGGACTGAAGGGAACCCCTCCCAGGTTCTAGAAAATGGGACTGAAGGGAATGCCTCACGCCAGAGTGACTAGCTGATGCACTCGGCCTAGAAGAATTCTGAATAGACGGGGCACGAGATGAACTCTGTGCTGGAAGAGTTAAGTGAAGGCTGACCCTGCTGGGAACCATGATACCCATGACCTGAAGATGCCCCACGATACTCGGGTCGGGTCGAATGACTGGGCCTGAAAGAACGACCCCTACCATGCTGGAACTGGCCCCTCGAAGGAGCACCACTGTAATTGCCAGAACCTCGAGGCCTCTTGGCCTCCCTCTCCTGATGGCGAGCCGCCTCAATCTCTCAGGCTATATCAACTACCTCCTCAAATGTAACACCAAATACTCTCTCTCTAGTCATAAGAACACGGAGATGGTAGTTAAGGCCATCAACAAATCTCCTGATACGCTCGCGATCAGTCAGAACCATCCTAACGGAATGGCAAGCCAACTCTAAAAGCTCATCTCATATTGAGACACAGTCATATCTCCCTGCCGTAGCCACTCAAACTGAATGCGCAACTCCTTTCTGTGGGACTGCGGTACATACTTCTCAAAGAAGAGAGTGGAGAATTCCTGCCAAGTCAAAGGTGCTGCACTAGCCAGCCTACGCCTCTCATACGCCTCCCACCAAGTGAAGGCAGCCCAAGTAAACTGTAAGGTGGTAAATACCACACCACTAGACTTCAAAATCCCTGCTGTACGGAGCATCCGCTGACACCTGTCAAGAAAACCCTGGGCGTACTCGTCCTTAGCACCACTGAATGTCGGAGGCTGGAGTCTACCAAACCTTTCAAGGCAACGCTGCTCTTCCTCAGGCATAGCTGGAACCCTGAACTTCTGCACTGGTGCAACTAGCTGAGCTGGAGGTGCCTATGGAGTCTGTAATCCCTGCACTACCGGCTCAGGTGTGCGGGCAACGGGGGTGTGATTGCCTCCCCCGGCCTGTGAAGTAGTTGCTGCTGTGGTGGCTGAAACTGCCTGAGCCAGGCCAGTGCAAACTATCAAGATTTGAACCAAGGCCTCCTGAAGACCCAGAATCACAATGGGCACAACTGGTGCCTGAACTAGAGCTGCTAAAGCCTGGTCCTGAGCTGGGACAACTGGAGGATCCACATGTACTTCCCCTGCTGCTCTACCTCTGCCATGACCACCACCGCGTCCACGGCCTCTGGTGGCCTCAGTGGGTGGTACTGGTGGTCGTCCACCGCGTCCGGTAGCTCGTGTCCTCACTATCTATGAGAGAATAAAATACAAAGATATTTAGTGCTCGGATCAACAAATTCGCACGATAAAAGTTTCAAGAAAATGAATTTTTCTTAAAGGTTCTGCAGCCTCTCGAGGATAAGTACAAACGTCTCCGTACCAATCTGCGAGACTCTACTAAACCTGCTCATGACTCATGAGACCTAGTAACCTAGGCTCTTATACCAACTTGCCACGACCCAATTCCCGACCCCGGCCGTGATGGCGCCTCTCGTGAAGACAAAGCCAGCCAGAACAACGCAAATACCTCTTTTAAGCAATCAATTAACATTAACAAGACTAAAACATTCTTAAGATAGCCAAAATTGCAAAAATAACAATAATAACAAGGGAAAACCATCCCAACACAGCCCAAACCGGGGTGTCACAAGTAATGAGCTACTACAAAGTCTGCTATAAGTCTACAAAGTATAAAATCTGATACAATAGTCTCAAGAAAACATAAATGATAGAGGACAGCTACCTCGAAACTCCAAATCACTGCCTGGTCTGGAAGGAATCAGCGCTCAGGTGCGGACACGACTATGCCTGAATCTGCACACATGGTGCAGGGAGTAATGTGAGTACTCCGACCCAGTGAGTAATAACAATAAATAATGGCTGAAAGCATGAAAACACATAAATGGACAAGGCAATTCTATACCAGGCAGTAAATCACTTAAAGTAGTAAAACCGTAAAGAATCAGATCAAATCTCCTTTTAAAAACAGGTAAATTAGGTAAAACAACAAGTAAACAGTGAGTAGTAATCTTCCCCTCGGGCCCAGTATCAATCGCTCAACATACTATCAGCCCCTCGGGCTCACTCTCAGTCACTCAGCATAGTATCAGTTCTTCGGGCTCAGTATCAATCACTTAGCATAGTATCAGTCCCTCGGGCTCACTCTCAGATCATATGGGTACCCCCTCTCACTGTGGGTGTGCAAACTCCGGAGGGGCCCCTTACGGCCCAAGCGCTATATCAAGCCACCTCGTGGCATCATCACCCGACACTCGGCCTGACATCACACGGCCTCCCATCACTCAAGCCACCTCGTGTCAAATAAAGCATCTCATATCACTCAGCATATCCTCACATATGGCCCTCAGCCTCACTCAGTCAAGAAATCATCACAAGCCCCTCGGGCATCAGTAAACAGTAGTGCTCAGCCCAAACAACATTGGAAATATCATTTAAATCTCAAAATTCAACTAAAAGTGGGTGAGTTTGTAAAACAGTATTAATCAATTGGAATGAGTTCAAGTAATATATCAAAATATTGAGGAAACGATGATAAAAATCCACGAAGGATTCAAGTAATCAGCATGAAGCCCAAAATATGGCAATAAGCCCAAATCATGTTGATAACAAACATGTCTCAGTCAAATATGCGGTAAAAATATCAATAGGGACGGACCAAGTCACAATCCCCAGTAGTAAACAACCCCGCACTCATCATTAAGCGCGTGTTTCAACTCAATATAGCACTACGTTGTGCAAATCCGGGGTTTCAAACCCTCAGGACATTATTTACTATCATTACTTACCTCAAGCCGGCCAATTCTCTAGCTCGCTATGCCCTTGCCTCTCAAATCGGCCTCCTCGTGCATCGAATCTAACCAAAACCACAACGAATACGTCATAATAGGCTAAGGGAACATAACTCAATTGAAAAGAATAAAAAAATAGCAAAAATCTCAAAATTGGCAAAACTCGAGCCCCGGGCCCACTTCTCGAAATTCAAAAATTTTCCCATCAACGGGTTCCTTATCTCGCCACGAGTCTATACATATCAAGAACTCTCAAATCCGAGCTCACATGGCCCTTCCATTTTCAATTTAAAATTTCAAAAACTCAAGCCCTAGTTCTTCCCATTTTTGCCAAGTTTTCATGAATTTCTAGGTTGATTCTACGATTAAATCATTTTTTTAGTTCATAGGGCTTATCTCCAATCAATCTCAGTCGAAACCATCTTCAATTTCTCCCAAAAACCTCTCAAGGTGCTCAACAATGCAGGAAAACGTGACCTAGCTCGCGGAGGAAATGTTATTATAAACCATTCTGCCTAGTGACTTTTAACTCTATGCGAACGCGAGGGTCCACTCGCGTTCGCGATGAACAAAATTTGCCTTAGACCAAATTACCCTTCGTGAGCGCGGTCCTTACACGCGAACGCGATGCTTTGCCTGATTCAACTACGCGAATGTGAGCCTGATGCCGCGAACGCGAAGAACAAAAATTACGGGACCTCAATTCCTCTTATGCGAACACGAAGCACAGCCTGCGAACGCGATGAACCAAAACTCGAACCTATGTGAACGCGACACCCAGTTTTGAACGTGAAGAATGAAAACCTCAGGGCCCCAAATCCTTCTACGCAAACGCGATGGCCCTCTCGCTTTCGTGATGGCCAAAAACCTGCTGCACTGACTGCTGCATTTTCTGCTACATTTCCAAGTCCAAAACTTCCCGTCTAACCATCCGAAATCACCCCGAGGCCTCAACCAAAAGCTCCAACATATCCTAAAACACCATTCAAACTTGTTCTAATCATCAAAACTCCTCAAACAACACCAAAACCATCAAATTACATCGGATTCAAGCCTAAGTTCTTCTAAAACTTCCGAAACACGCATTTGATCAAAAACCCAACCAAAATACCTCCGGATGATCTGAAACTTTGGACACACATCCCAAATCACCTAACGAAGCTACAACAACTCTCAGAATTCCATTTCGATCCTCGGATCAAAATCTCACCTACCAACCGGAAATCGCCAAAATACCAACTTCGCCAATTCAAGCTTAATTCTACACCGGACCTCCAAAACCACTTCCGATCACGCTCCTAAGTCACAAATCATCCCTCAAAGCTAACCAAATCATCAACTCATAAGTCAACATCCGGTTAATTTTTCCAAATCAAACCTTCCTTAAAGAGACTAAGTGTCTCATTTCCTACCAAAACCTCTCCAAACCACTCGATCACATAAGATACGGATAATAAAGCATAAAGAAGCTGAAAATGGGGGAAACGAAGCGGTAATTCATGAGACGACGGGTCAGGTCGTCACATTTACCCAAAACATTGACCGAAGTCAAATTAATCTATTTTATAGTCAAAATTTATTATTTTTCACAGATTTTCACATATAGGCTTCTCCGGCTACGCGCCCGAAATGCGTACGCAAATCAAGGTGATGCTAAAAAAGGTTTCTAAGGCCTCAAAACGCAGAATTTACAGTTTTTCTAGTTACATGTTTAGGAACTCATATTTTTAATACATTATTTTATCCTTAGTCCCATGTATTAGCTTTGGTTTCAAAAAAAAATAATAATGTAGGTTGTTGTCACTCTTGTATTAGTTACGTTTATTTCATGTTTTTGTTAATGACTCGACGACGAAAGTTTGAACTAATCACGCTGGAGTAATAGACCAGAGTTTTGCCCAAAATACATATGTTATATATTCCTTTTTTTAAATTAAGATTTTTCTTTATAAATTAGAATTATTTAATCACCCCTTAATAATTAATTTAAATGCTAGGCAATTAGTAGGCGCCCTCTAACTCACGGAATCGCTTGCGTAGCGTGATGCTCAACATTCAAATAAATTAATTCAATAATCTCATACCATACCCATTAGTTTAATTAATTTCTAATTTTTAATTATTTTGCTAAAATCACGGATTCGCTTGCGTAGCACGATACTTAATATTTTATTAATTTCTTCAAGTGTATTTAATTTTTTTTAAAGTAATAATGTACTAATAATCCTTGTCATAATCGTGGATTCGCTTGCGTAGCGCTGTTATGATAAAATTAATAAATTTCATCTTGATCACGCATTCGCTTGCGTAGTGTGGTTATGACATCTTATTATTTAAAATATAAAAAGCATATAAATATCAATTTGTCCAAAAATAATTCAAGCCAAGTTTAAGTCAATAAAGCGACCGTGCTAAAACCGCGGGACTCAGGAAATGCCTTACACCTTCTCCCCGGTCAACAGAATTCCTTATCCGGACTTTATTTTCGCAGATCAATAATAAAAGAGTCAAACCATCCTTTGACTAGGGATTATAAAAGGTGACTTGAAATACAAAAAAAAAATACTAATTCCAAGTGGCGACTCTGAATAATAAAAAAAATAATCCCTATTTCAAAATTTGTCACTTTAATTAGAAAAACTCTTTAACCCACAAAACTCATAACAACACATATCCTTTTGGGGTAGAAAATGGGTGTGACAGCTCTGGCGACTCTGCTGGGGACTAACCAGAATTCGAGCTTGTACATGTTAACTTTTTTTGGCATTATTAATTTTGTATATATTGTGATTTATTTGTGCAATATGTTACATGTTCGTCTTTTACCGTTTTGATATTGTTGAACTGTACATATAAATTATTTTCTCACGCACCACCCTGAGTCTTCTTGAAATTAAAATTGGGCGTTTGCTTGACATAGACCGCTTTCTTTGAGATAGCCGAGGTGCTTGTCACCCGGTGAAGGATTTTAGTCACACATATTTTAGGCGGGGAGCACCACCAGTTAAGCCGGAAAGCAATGATATCGGTACACTGACCCTCTTCGGCTCGAGTTGTTCGCTCGAGTAAGCCAGTCTAGATACCTTCTCCACCAAGATTTAAACCTAGAAGAACAAACCCGATGCCGAATATCCCTAGTAGGTTCGCTTTATGGGCATCATGTTCATTTGATTTAGCAAAACTCGGCATAGGGGTCGGATCCGTATAAGACAGATATCCTCATTGAGACCATCATGTTCACGTATGTGCTACTTGATAAATCATTTGGAAGTCTTGCATTGTCGACCGGCTTTTAAATTTTTTTTAGTGTAATTACTAAAAATTAAAAAAAAAAGAATAATTCTCCTAGTTTAGTGTAAATAAACCTTTAAAAAAAATACAAATAAAAAAAAGTTTTTGTAGTAGCCTGGTGTGAGTTGTAAAGATTAATATTTACTAAAAAAACAAAAGTGAAAAGTACCCAATTTCACTGAACTACGCGGATTTGATTCTCACCGGATGTGAGATGCGTAGGCACCTCCATCGGGTTCAGCCCACACTTTTTAAAAAAAGAGAGCATAAAATTCTGCATGTGCATAAAATTTTTGGAAAAAAAAAAGAGAGCCTCTTTTGGTGACCTTTTTACTATCTTGCCTTCATGTTCCGGCTATTTTGCCAAGACAACCTTAAAATCTTCCTGGGAAGTGCTGAAGGACCGTTTTTGTAAAATAGCTACTTTATCTATATTTATTCATATTTTACCATTTTGCCCTTATGTCTAGCCATTTTTTTTATCGAAGTAGCTTTAAACCTTTCTGGAAATACCGGAAGGCTGTTTTCGCAAAAGTAGGCACTTTTATCCAGTTTTGTCTGGTTATATTTTCTGAGATAGCCTCTAAACCCCTCTCGGAGTAGCAAAGGATCATTTTCGTAAATATAGTTTTTTTTATTATTTATTATTTTGTCTACTTTTTATTATTTTTTCCTATGTTTGGCTATTTTTGCTGAGACATCCTTTATGCCTTCTGTGGAAGTATCAAAGTGCCATTTTTGTAATAATAGCCATTTTTCCTTCTTTTGTCATCTCATCTTTTGTGTTCGGTAATTTGCAAAAAAAGTATATAATATTAATAAATAAATAAAAAATAGATCGAGTCCTAAATTGGCCAAAACAATGATTGCAATTTGCATATATTTTAGTTAAATCCTGACCCTTTTCATCTTATTCTCAGGTTCACCATAAGTTCTCCACAAACAAACAGTAAAAAATAGGTAAGGGACGAGACACCTCCTATGTTCTTGATCAAAGATAAGAGCCCAAGTAGTCTCTGTAATTGGTGGGCTAGTTTTGCTACATGGTAACGAAATCAAGTATTTAAGCACCTCAAGTTCCTCACAAATATCATGGCAATTAAGCCTAACAGAGATTTAATCGAGGCTCTAGTGGGTTTTTGGGACCCCGTCAACAATGTCTTCAGGTTCAAAGATTGTGAAGTGACGCCTACATTGGAAGAATAAGGTGGGTTCACCAGATTGGGGAGAGACGTTCGTGGGAAAAAGTCTGCTGCTCCGAGAAAAGTTGGTGTAAACAACTTTTTAAAGAAGTTATGCCTCTGTCGAATTCCAATGGTTTTCTTAAGTGAAGGTTGGGTTCCGTTGGAATATCTTTACGATTGGTTTGGGGACGAGAAAGGGTTTGAAAACTTCTAGAATATAGAATTCGTCAACTAGTTGAGTTACGACGCTTGGAGGGAGTAGAAAATCTTCGCGTTCATGATATCATTTCAAGGGATCATGGTCTTTCTAGAGCGTGGTGGGTGCATCAAAATTTGATTGGTTGCGGTAGTCTCGTATTTACAAAGTAGCAAGGATCATACCATCCTTCCCATGATTTTGGGAGACATTTCTCGAGCTTTGACTCGTTGCCAAGAAGGTGAAGATTACTTCGAGGGATGAAATATGCTGCTACATATGTGGTTCATAGAGCACCTTTATCATTATCTAATAGTAGTAAAATTCAATGATAAGTGGTTGAATTACATTGGATGTCACCCAGACAGAGCTGCGAGTTGTAATCTTCCATAGGGGGTGAGGTCCTAGCGGACATTACTTGGCTCATTGAGTGCTGATAGAATCACTTGGAACTAATACTGGTTCCCTTCTGCTAGGGTCATGCATATCTTGACATATTTCCCATTCTTCATACCCATGGGTTTTAGAGGTTTCCAACCCTACGTGCCCCTACGCGTCATACCAGCTAGGGAAAGAGAAAAAGAGGCCCTCTATTGAGGACATGCGCCCGTTCGTGTGGGAATTCAAGGGAGAGGAACCTCCAAGGGAGTCATATGCACAAAAGGTTTGGTTTGGTGGTCAATTTTCTGATTTGGACGATATGGTAGCTGATCGTGAACATGGGGAGGTATGCCTCGCATACCATGAATAGTTTCACAACCAGGTTATCCCCGAGAAAAGGCCAGAAAGATCCATACGGCATGCAGTTGATTGGAAGGAGGAGATCAAGGACAGAGTTAGAAAAAACCAGAAGGGAAGTGGAACAAGAGTTCCAATCTCGTATTGACATTTTACAAAAAGATAAGGGCATTATGGAGATAGACATAGAAATACAACAGGCTGACTTTGAGCGGGAAAAGGCTCTGTGGGCACGAGATAAGCAAGCACTCAAAGCCCAGATTCAAAAGAAGAACATAGTCACAACCGCTTAGCACCAATAAGAGGGAGAAGCCTAGTTCAGGGTAGTCCGTGATCATGAGCGTAGAGGCTTTGCTCTATTAATCCAAGGTCTGAGGGATCAGATAGGGGGAGTTCAGTCAAGCAAGGAGAGCCAGATCGCAGAGTTTGAAATAGAAAGTCACCACTACTAAAAGGTGATCAATCAGTTAGAAGTGGAGTCTCTAGATGTTCGGCGCCAGAAAGATATGGCCTTGGACCGTGGGCGTGATGCGTTGGATCTAGCTGAGACCCGTGGTCAGCAAAATCAAGATTTACATGTGGCTCAGGAATATATTAAGGGAAAAATCCTCGAGGCAGCCACATATACCTCAAGAGCATGCAGGAGTTGCCAGGGAATGACGCCCGAGCGGTTTGCAGAAGTATCATTGAACGTTGCTCTTCATATATCTGCAGACTTGGAGAGGATATACCGCAATGTTGGGGTTAGCCGCAGGAACAAGCACCTTGATTACAATGATGCTGGTAGATTCTACTGCAGAGATCAAAGTCTTCTTATTAGTTATCAGTCCTTTTTCATTATTCTTTTGTTGCTTTTGAGTCTGTAAGAGTCTTTTGGTGTTTTGAGTCTTATTGTTTTGCCTTTTATCCTAAAAATTCTATTTGACTCAAGTCTGGTCTTGTTTATCTTTATGTAATTCTTACTGTTTGAGTCTTGTATAAAAAAAAGAATTTTTTTATTATATATATTGAAAATCAATGAAAAACATTTTGTTTAGAAAAATTCGAAAATGAACCAAAAAGATGTTTGTTTTATAAAATAAAAAAATGGTTATGCACCTGAACTAGGTAATGATCTGATTCATGCGGTGACATGATACATAGGCAACCCATAAAAGGTTCGATCAAATATTTTTCAAATATCTATAAAATGAGGGATCAAGATAAGGCGAGTGAAAAGAAAAGCAGATAAAAAAAAGAGAAGAAAATAAGAGCGCCAATCGATAACAAACTTAAAAGCCGGAATGAAACATGAAGCCTTCCAAAAGCGTGTTAGAGATGGTGATATTTTAGGAGCATAGCATATCTACATATGATTCCTATCTGTAAAATGCTTAACCCTAACACGTTTGTTGCCTCTTAATCCAGTAAACTTAAGGTGGTTGGTTTGTGGTGAAACTGGCAACACATTATTACTTCAGAAGATCTAAGGGAGTGGTGGTAATGGATAACAGTGATGAAATCGAGTTGGTTAGTTATTATCCGCAGGGTCAGTCAGTGGAGCAAGAGTCGGAGGAGATAAGAAAATTGAAACAACAACTGTCAGATGTGTATCAAGCTTGGGTTTTCGGTCAACCTCCACCCCAAGGTCCTTCAGAGGGAACTTCCACCATACCCCAGTCTACTCAAACACCGCTCCACGCAACGAGCGATCATATTCTACCACTAGGGTATGTGCCAAACTATATCCTCCATGCTACCCCCGGTACCTCTAACATGCGACCTCCAGTCGCACCGGTCAGGAACACCCCTCTCATCGTGTCTAGCACACCGGTATATACAAACCCGCTGCTACCACCTGTGACGAGGACAAACAATAAGCCATTACCTCATGCTTATTATGGCCAATACTATTCTCCAAATATGGCTTTTGGGGTCTCGGCTCCATACAATCAGAGTCCTCAGTACGAATCACTAGTGGAAAATGAAAAGCTTGCCACGACTGTTGAGCCAGATGAGATGGCCAGGAAAATGAAAAGTCTTGAACATAATATAAAGAATATACAAGGACTAGGTGGTCACAAAAGTGTTTCATTCAGTGGTCTATGCATGTTCCCTCACATTAATTTTCCACGAGGGTTCAAGACCCCAAAATTAGAGAAATATGATTGACACGATGACCTTATCGCCCACTTGAAAAGGTACTGCAACTAGCAGAGGGGTGCAGGAGGAAAAGAAGAGCTGCTGATGGCTTACTTTGGGGAAAGCCTTGTGGGGGTAGCTTCCAAATGGTTCATTGACAAAGATATCTCTCACTGGCATGATTGGGATGACATGGCCTAGGCCTTCGTCAAATAATTTCAGTACAACATTGATATTGCTCCGGATCGTAATTCTTTGTCCAATATGAAGAAAAAACCGACCAAAAGTTTTAGGGAGTATGCAATCAAGTGGAGGGAGCAAGCATCTAGAGTTAAGCCGCCTATGGATAACCACGAGTTGATCACTATTTTTCTGGAGGCTCAAGAGCCTGATTACTTTTAGAACGTGATATCTGCGATGGGTAAACCTTTTACAGAAGCAATCAAAATAGGAGAGATGGTCGAAAATGGCCTAAAGACTGGTAGAATTGTAAGTCATGCTGCTCTCAAAGCTACCACCCAAGCTATCCAAAATGGGTCGGGAGGTTTGGCAAATAGAAAGAAGAGAGATGAAGGGTCCATGATGGCTTCAGGATCTAGGGAGTTTCAAAGAGAGGCATCAGACCCTTATGTGCAAGTTCAGCAGGGGCAATCCAGCTACCCTTAACATTATTATCCCCCGTTAATTCCTCAATACTCTATGGGCCCACCATAATATACAGTGTTCAATGCTCAAAAATATGCTCGGCCTCCCAATCAGCAGGTACGGGCACAAGATCCAAGGGCCCCCGACCTCAGCAGCAAAATTTTAGGGCACCCTACAATGCTTGTCCCAGGCAGGATTATGGTCGAGAGCAAAGGCCGGCAGAAACATTCACTCCATTGGCTGAATCATATTCTAGTCTATTCCAGAAGTTGAAGCAAATGGGCAGAAAAAAGAAGCAAATGGGCGTAATAGGACCCATCGCTCCACACCATATGCATCCTGATTCACATGGATTTCAAGTAAATGCTAGATGTGAATATCATTCCAGTGCCCCATGGCATAGCACTGATGACTGTTGGACTCTGAAAAGAGCCATGAGAGACTCATTTCTAAAAAACTGATTGTAGTGACGAATGGCGAGGACCCTCATAATGTGACAAACAACTCATTACCAGCACACAATGATGTTTATTTTATGGGAATGATTGGCTGAGATGAAGAATACAAGCCGGTCGGTCGAGCAGAAATGATAGTGGGTGCAATTCAAATAAGGCAACTTTATTTGTTCCAAAAATCTCGAGGTTAGAAGTTCACTCTAGTGTTCCAAGCCCAAGGTTATATGTAATTGGAGGCCACCCCGTCACAAGGCAGAATCTGGGAGGTACGAAAGGTATAACAAAGCCGATCATAATCAAACCTGCTGTGCAACCCTCTGTGACCAACACAAAAACGACTCCTTGGAACTACAACAAAATTGTGATAACCTACAAAGGCAAGGAAATCATAGAGGAAGTGGGGGAAACTAGAGGTTTGACTCGATCGGGGAGATGTTACTCTCCATAAGATTTGAAGAAGGCCAAGCAAATTAGTGATGGCCAATTGCCAATAAAGAAACCAGTCACTGAAGCAGATGCGGAAGAGTTTTTAAAAAAGATGAAAGTTCAGGATTACTCAATTATTGACCAGCTAAGAAAGACTCCGGCTCAAATATCTCTATTATTTCTGCTCCTACATTGCAAAAAGCATTCCCGTGTACTAATCAAGGTCCTGAACGAGGTATATATCTCAGAGGAGACCATAGTGAATCAGTTAGAGTAGATGGCCAATAGATTCTTTGAGGTGAACAGAATATCCTTTACTGATGATGAGCTTCACGAGGAGGGAGCTGGGCACAATAGGGCTTTAAACTTGATAGTCAAATGTGAGGGCCATTATGTAAAGCTATTCATGGTTGATGGAGTCTCAAGTGTAGATGTATGCCCTCTCTCTACCTTGCAAAGCATGAAGATCAATACAGACAGAATCACACATAGCAATGTTCGCATCCGGGGTTTTGATGGCTCAGCAAGAGATACCATTGGGGAGATCAACCTCACCATGACGATTAGGTCGGTTGACTTTGAGATTGTCTTCCAAGTAGTGGACATGGCCACTTCTTATAACTTTCTTCTTAGAAGGCCATGGATCCATATGGCTCGAAATGTGCTATCCACCTTGCATTAGATACTCAAATTTGAACATGACAGGCAAGAAATTATTTTTCACGGGGAAGATGAGTCTTCCATTTATAAAGACCCGTTAATCCCTTGTATTGAGGCCAAGGAAGGATTTGAGTCCATTGTCTATCAGGCTTTTGAAGTGGTTGTTGTGGACCATGTCGAGGAACGAAAGCTCATTCTGCATCCTCGTCTTTCCGCCACATTTGTAATGGTGGTTGCAATTATGATGAAACACGGTTATGAGCCACGAAAAGGCTTGGGGCATCATTGCAAGGAATTTCGGAGTCTATTTCTCTGTTCGGTAATTAGGGTACTTTTGGCTTAGGCTTCAAGCCAACACAAGCAGACGAAAACAAAGCCAAACATCGTAAAAAGCATGGATGGGGCTTGCAATAGCCTATCCCTCACATTTATTAGACTATTGTCAAGCCATGACTCTGAGAGAGTTAAAATCCCTCGACGCATGCAAACATTGATGAAATTAGCTATGGCCTCAGCCAGATGTTTTCTTAAGTGAATATGATCCAGGCTGGTGAAGGCACTAGTCATGCTGATATGCAACTACTTGGCCTAGACACCATGCTCAACAACTGGGAAGTAACTCTTCTCCCCATAAGGAAGGAGTCTTGGCAGTTTTCTTTAGCAGCTTCTTTTTGTATTTTGGGTTACTTTCAATTTGTTTTGATGTTAACCCTTCTATCCTTTCGAATTCAATGAAATGCAGTTCAGTTTCCTATTAAGTTTATATCTTTTCCTTTTCCTAATTCCTGTCATTTTTTCATTTCAATTTTGTTAATGCCAGCTTTAATAACATGACATGTATGCAAAATTCATGCCCAGATCTTAAAAATCTGTCTAATATCGAAGTAATGCATCAAGAGGTTGAATATGATGAAGATAAGGTGGTTGAGGAAATAAAAAGAGAGTTGGAACAATTTGAAAACAAGCCTAAGGCCAACCTCAATGAAACCGAGCCAATTAATATCGGAAGTAATGAAGAAGTTAGAGAGACGAAGATAAGCATTCACACTGAACAAAAAACTAGAGATGACTTGATTCAACTTTTATTTGAATACAGAGATGTGTTAGATTGGTCTTACGATGATATGCCACGTTTAAGTGCTGATCTAGTGGTTCAAAAGCTTCCTACGTATCATGGCTTTCCACCAGTCCAACAAAAGCAATAAAAATTTAAAATAGACATGAGTGACAAAATTAAAGAGGAAATAATGAAGCAACTGAGCGCCAATGTGGTCAGAGTCGTCCGATACACCACCTGGGTGGCACATGTTGCGCATGTGCCAAAGAAGGATGGAAAAATTAGAGTCTGTGTTGACAATAGGGACCTGAACAAAGCAAGTCCAAAGGATAATTTTCCTTTTCCAAACATCCACGTTCTTGTAGATAATTGCGCAAAGCATGAGATACAATCGTTAGTGGATTTCTATGCTGGGTACCACCAAATTCTACTGGATGAGGATGATGCAGAAAAGACCGCTTTCACCACTCTATGGGGTACTTATTGTTACAGGGTCATGCCATTCGGTTTAAAGAATGCAGGGGCAACTTACATGAGGGCCATGACCACTATTTTTCATGACATGATGCACAAAGAGATTGAAGTATATATCGATGATATTATCATAAAATCTAAGACACAAGTTGATCACGTGTGCGATTTGAAAAAGTTCTCCGAATGGCTTCGAAGGTATTACCTTAAGCTTAATTTAGCCAAGTGCGCATTTGGGGTTCCATTTGGGAAACCCCTCGATTTTATAGTTAGCCGGAGAGGCATCGAACTGGATCCATCTAAGATAATGTCCATTTGAGATCTGCCACCCCCGAAGAATAAAAAAAAAGTCATTAGTTTACTCGGGAGGTTGAACTACATCAGTAGGTTGATTGCTCAGCTCACAACCACGTGCGAGCCCATCTTTAAGTTGTTGAAAAAGGATGTTGCTATCAGGTAGATGGACGATTGCCAAAAAGCTTTTGACAGGATCAAAGATTATTTGTCGAAACCCCCCGTACTGGTCCCACCTAAACCTGGTAGGGCTTTGTTTTTATATCGGTGATGGATAATTCCTTGGGATGCATTCTGGGGCAACATGATGCAATAGGCAATCTATTATTTGAGTAAGAAGTTCACCAATTATGAGGTTAAGTACACCCTTTTAGAAAGGACATGTTATGCCTTGACTTGGGTCGCTCAGAAGCTGAGACATTATCTTTTGGCCTACACTACTTACCTCATATACAGAATGGATCCTTTGAAGTACATCTTCTAAAATCCAATGCCCACTGGCAGGCTCGCAAAATGGCAAATTCTGCTCACAGAGTTCGACATCGTCTATGTCACTCGCACCGCAATGAAACCCCAGGCTTTGGCATATCATATGGAAGAAAATCCAGTTGATGATGAGTATATGCCACTTAGCACATACTTCCGAGATGAATAGGTCAACTCAATAAAGGAAGTAGTTCCAGACGATAACCCTGTATGGAAAATGTATTTTGATGGGGCTGTCAATATCAAAAGAGTGGGTATCGGGGCAATCCTTATCTCACCTATTAGATATCATTACCCTACAATGGCCTAACTTTGGTTCTTTTGTATGAATAATACAACAGAATATGAAGCTTGTATCATGGGTCTGAAAATGTCCATCGATTTGGATATGAATGAACTATTTGTTATGGGAGATTCCGACTTGCTTATCCGGCAAGCCTAGGGTGAATAGGAGACTCGAGACATCAAGATTATTCCATAAAAACAATGTGTGCACGACTTAAGTAAAAGAGTTAAATCCATCGAGTTTAGGTACATTATCAGGTTTCACAACGAGCTATCTGATGCCTTGGCTACTTTAGCCTCAATGCTCCATTATCCAGGCAACACCCATATTGATCCACTAGAAATCCAAGTTCGGAATCAACACAGTTACTGCAATACAATTGAGACAGAACTAGATGGTGAACTATGGTATCATGACATAAAACGATTCCTGAAAATAAGAGAATATCCAGAGCATGCCAAAGGATATCAAAAAAGAACTATAAGGCAGCTCTCTAGTGGTTTCTTCTTGAATGGGGAAATTCTGTACAAGAGGACCCCAAATTTAAACTTGTTAAGATGCATAGATGTCATAGAAGCGGAGCAGATCATGAGCGAGGTACATTCAGGAGTATGTGGACCTCACATGAATGGATATGTTTTGGCGAAGAAGATTCTACGGGTAGGTGATAACTAGGGAATATGATGCAATTTCACACTCCTTCATGCTCAAGTTTTGATTAGAAATGTGTACAAAATAGTCCCAAAGGCTCACTAGTTGTGCTTGATTGCAGGTTTGATCAACAAGGTGACAAAGTATCAAAAACCAGCTCAAAAAGGAGTGAAACTTGCACAAGTACCAAGACAAGACAAAGCTTAATCAACCAGGGCTAGTGCGGTCCGCACAAGTGATGTTCAGAGATGTTACTATTTAGGCCAAAGGGCAATGTGGCATCAAGGGGTTTTGTGCTGTCCGCATGAGGATCATTGCGGCCGCACTCGATCTAGTGTGGTCCGCGGAGCCAAGGTTCAAAGAGTGGTATTTTTGAGGTTGAAGCTCAATGCGGTCCGCGGTCCTTTTTGTGCGGACCACAGTGGAAGCCACCTCGGCCGTACTTGATTTTGTGCGGTCCGCATTGCCTAAGTTCAGTGAGCTGATTATTCAAGTTCACCTTAGTGCAACCGCACGTGTTTTTGTACGGTCCGCACTAGCCCCTCATGGGTATTTTTTGTCCAGAATTTTCAGCGTAGTATAAATAGATTCTTTTCCCATTTTTAGGTAATTAGATAGTTTTGTACGTAGAGCTGACTCGTGGCTTTGTTTTTTTTGGTGCTATTTTGAGTAACTTTAGCTTAATTCCACCATTGAATCTTCAAGTTCTATTTAGTAATTAATTATTATGAGTTTATCTTCATCTATTTCTTTGTTTTTCTCCTTAATCATGAGTAGCTAGACCCATTAGCTAGGGTTGTGGCTCAACACTAGTGTGGGTAATTAATGTGTCTTATGTTTTAAGGTTTGATTGTCTATGGGTATTTGATATTTGGGCTAATTTATTGTTTTATTGTTGAATTAGTGGTTGCAAATACTACTTTATGCTTTGTTGATTTTGGCTGTTCTTGAGAAAGAGAGCCTAAGTCTCTAAAATTAGTCCAACAAGGAATTGGGGTGTACTCAAGAGAATTGATATCCCCAATTAAAGGGTTAAACTAAGAGATCGTAATACCCGACTTGAACCTTAATTGCTTGCACAAATGTTCATACCCAATTGATCTTGAGAAAGTCAATTAGGGCAAAATCACTCGAACTACCGAGAGATATAGAGTGAGTAGAATCGTGCAATGATTATATCGTAATCCCCAAGTATGACAAACTAGTCTTAGACTTATGAACCCATTAATTATCCACCTAGGTGAAGGTCACTACCCTAGTGCCTTTTATCTCATTAAAACATCCTCTATAGCTTCCTCTTAGCATAACGTAGCTCAATTTAGCATACTGGTAGTATAAATTTAAAAGTTAATCAAAAGCCCAAAAATTTTTAGAAGTGCAACAAAGATCAATTACACAACTCTAACTAGATAGAAACTCAATTTCAACTTCTAGCTCTCTGTGGAAATCGATCCCGACCTTATCAGGTAAAAGCTGCTTCGACCTCTTTTGCTACTCTTTAGTAGTACAGGGTTGGCTTCAATTAGCAGGGCATTATTGGCTTACTATGGAGCAAGATTGCTTCAGTTTTGTTTGCGAGTGTCACCAATGCTAGATTCATGGTGACCTGATTCACTCGCCTCCTTCGGAGTTGCATCCCATGTCCTCTCCTTAGACTTTCGTTGCTTGGGGAATGGATGTTATTGGGCAAATCGAGCCAAAGGCTTCAAATGGGAATAGATTCATTTTGGTTGCAATTAATTACTTCATCAAGTGGGTGGAGGCCGTCACTTTTAAGGCAGTTACCAAGAAAGCAGTGGTAGACTTTGTTCATTCCAACATCATCTGCCGCTTTGGTATCCCAAAGACCATTATCACTGATAATGCAACCAATCTAAATAGTCATTTGATGAAGGAGGTATGCGAACAATTTAAAATCATTCATCGCCATTCTACCCTTACCGGCCAAAAGCCAATGGAGCCATTGAAGCGGTGAATAAGAACATCAAGAAGATTATTAGGAAGGTGATCCAAGGTTCCAGACAATGGCATGAAAAGTTGCCTTTTGCTCTTTTGGGATACCGCACAACTGTTCGCACGTCTGTTGGTGCAACTCCATATCTGCTTGTATATGGAACTGAAGCTGTAATACCCGCTGAAGTCAAAATTCCCTCTCTCCGAATTATTGTGGAATCAGAAATTGAAGACACTGAGTGGGTCAATGCCCGATTAGAACAACTGATGTTAATCAATGAAAAACAGCTAGCAGTAGTGTATTTCGGCCAGTTATACCAACAAAGAATAGCACGCGCTTACAATAAAAAAGTGCACCCAAGGTAGTTCGAGGTAGACCAGCTAGTTTTGAAACGCATCCTTCCGCGCCAGGTTGAAGCTAAAGGAAAGTTCGTGCTGAACTGGCAAGAACCCTACATCATCAAGAAAGTCTTACCAAAAGAGGCCTTGCACTTGGTAGATGAAAAAGGACGGGTACCAAACATGACTATTAATGGAGGTGCAGTCAAAACATATTATGTCTGATATATGGCCACTATAGAACTTTTACGCATTGATTTTATCAGATCGAGATGGCGAAGGCTATCATTTGCTTGCTATTCCAAATAGGTGTTACTCTTTTGTCAACCCTTTTTAGTGGTATTTGTCTTCTTTGTTTTGCACCTTCTGGAACCTATGTATTTCAAAAAAAAAAGAGCGAAAGAAAGAAAGAAAGAAAAATAGTGAAACAATAAAGCTTCGGAGTCATTGAACTACGTCCGACCTAATTTCGAAAGGATACGTAGGCAGCCTTACCCTGGGTTCGGTCCCATCAAAACAAAAAATTCATATTCCCAATACTCCAAAACTGGGGCAGAAGTTTGTTTCATTTCACGTCTTTTCTGTAAAAACGGTTCCAAAAGTTGTAATTCAGTTCAAGGTTCATTTCGCCTTTTAACCTTTCAAGAACTTCTGATCGATGTTTTTTGAGAATGTTTGAAGTCCCCATGCCAGAGGTGTTGGGTAACCTCACTCATGCAGTATCTTATTCAAAAAGAAAAAACAAAGGAAAAAAAAAGAAAAAAGAAATGAGAGTCTTATCAGTGAAAACCCATACGGGCACAATAAGGTGACAGTGAGTAGAGAAATGAGAGTGTCTTATTGGTGAAAACCCAGATGGGCACCATAAGGTGATGGTTAGTAGAGAAATGAGAGAGGTTAGTTAGCGAAAACCTACAAAGGGCGCTACTAGACGAAAAAGGGTCTTTGATTCTCCGGTATGAGCAC
This sequence comes from Nicotiana glauca, assembly GCA_026770625.1. Classification (NCBI taxonomy): domain Eukaryota; kingdom Viridiplantae; phylum Streptophyta; class Magnoliopsida; order Solanales; family Solanaceae; genus Nicotiana; species Nicotiana glauca. The sequence goes on from MU714600.1 coordinate 217,163, forward strand.
AACCAAGACAAATTCAAGATGAACATTTGTGGCAGATTTTGAGAATTAGATAGCTTAGATGGATCAGGCGTCCAGTCCAAATTGCATGTCATGATTCATTGAATTCGGCATATACCTCCAGATAAGTCTCCCTATTCCTTTTCCGAAAGGGACACCTTTTGTTTAAGCACGGTTCTTTTTCACTTTTAATTATTATTTTGATTTTACCCATATTTTTCTTTGAATACCTTTCGGTCTAATCCTGCATCAAAAGTGAAGCAAAGAAATGGATGCAAGACTAGCTACAGTTTCCCCATAATATCGAGCACAATTTGGGGCATATAGCATTGACGAAGGCACGAATCCATCTAATATCTCATTTGATAAGGAGAACAAAGTGTTTCAAAGAAACTAAAAAGTCGCATGAGCAAGACCTGCTTCATGAGAAAAGTTGATAAGCACTACATACACAAACTGATACTGGGTGCAAGACAACTAAGTTTGATTTGAAAAAAATAGCCTTGCCTTGGAGACAAGGGCAGCGGTATCATGGACATCTGGGTATGAAATAGTTGGGGGAAATACTGGAAAGCCAAGGTCTCCAGAAAATGATACAAAGTAGTCGAGCACCTCGGTACCACATTGAAAGAATCGGTTCTTCGATAGCAGTGGTCGTGAATCAAACTACTCAAGGCATCAAGGCGTCAAGGCCACAAACCAACCACCACTTTGAAAACTCACAAATTTTTCTTTGTTTGAAGCAGGAACAAAGAAGTGCAAAATGGTGATTCTAAAAGAATGAATGTCACCAAATGGGGATCCAGCTCATATTCCAGGTAGAAGTACTCTTCGCTCAGGGTGTTTTACGTAGCCTAACTCAGGTAGAATCCTTTCGCTTAGGGGGATCCAGCTCATATTCCGGGAAGAAGTAATCTTCGCTCAGGGTGTTTTATGCAGCCTAACTCAGGTAGAATCCTTTCACCTAGGGGGATCCAGCTCATATTCCGAGCATATATACTCTTCGCTCAGGGTGTTTTACACAATTTAAGTCTGGTCGAATTCTTTTGCCAAGGGGTTCCAGCTCATATCTAGGGCAGAAGTACTCTTTGCTCGGGGTGTTTAACACAACTTAACTCAGGTAGAATCCTTTCGCCTAGGGGGATCCAAATCATATTCTGGGTAGAAGTATCTTCGCTCAGGGTGTTTTACACAGCTTAACTCAGGTAGAATCATTTTTCCTAGGGGGATCCAGCTCATATTCTGGGTAGAAGTACTCTTCGCTCAGGGTGTTTTACACAACTTAACTCAGGTAGAATCCTTTCGCCTAGGGGGATCCAGCTCATATTCTAAGCAGAAGTACTCTTTTCTCAGGGTGTTTTATGCAGCCTAACTCAGGTAGAATTCTTTCACCTAGGGGGATCCAGCTCATATTCCGGGTAGAAGTACTCTTCGCTCAGGGTGTTTTACGCAACTTCACTAAGGTAGAATCTTTTTACCTAGGGGAATCCAGCTCATATTTCCAGGTAGAAGTACTCTTCACTCAGGGTGTTTTATGCAGCCTAATTCAGGTGGAAGCCTTTTGCCTTGGGGATCCAGCTCATATTTTCGGGTAGAAGTACTCTTTGCTTAGGGTGTTTTACGTAGCTTAACTCAGGTAGAACCGTTTCGCCTAGAGGGATCCAGCTCATAGTTCCGGGCGGAAGTACTCTTCGCTCAGGTTGTTTTACGTAGTTTAACTCAGGTAGAACCTTTTTCACCTAGAGGGATTCAACACTTTATAAATAATACATGGTGCTAACACCTGATTCTATTTCCTTCCAGTAAGGTGGGGTACTAGCCACTAGTTACATTTCCTTTCAGTAGTACAGGGTACCGATCCCTGGTTACACAATCATTCATTACCAAAATTTTATCTCTTTTAGCTAGTTTATACTACTGTTTCTGTCTGCCTTTCAATGAATTAGATAGTTTATAGCTTTCACTGATAACTCACGAAATTTTCCTAGTCCAAACTGGAGCAGAGACTTTTGTTTGTTTTGTTCGTCTTTGATGGCTTTGCAGGCCTCGCCGCAGAGCATAGGTTGTGACGATCGAAGCTTGCAGTTTCAATTATCATTAGAAGGACGATCACATGATAGTTTGGAGTTAACTTTGACAATGTATCGACAACACAACGTCTCAAGATTCATCTTCTTAAGTTCTGAGAAAGATATCAAGCAATCGAGAACGAGCCATAATCCTTTCTTCAAAAAGGCATCAAGATCCAACCTAAGGTCAACACAAGCGAGCAGGTCAAGAATAAAGATTTGACTCCAGAAGACACATAGATAGGAATTTTATACTCTTAGTTTGTAGACATATATATAATGCTCTTCTCTTTTATTTTTTTATGTAAGAAGCGAATAACAGCAACAGCAACAATAGTCTTAACTCTAGTGTCGGGTAGTCCCAGCTACCAAATTTCCCAGAACTACAGTGACCTGATACCTTTATAGCCAAGGATATGTAGGCAACCTCGGAAGCAAGGTTCGGTCACCTTTTTCAAAAATACTTTCGACGGAGCAATACACGAGCAAAATTAACTATGTCATTCACTTTCTTTGCACGAAAACTCTTCATGTTCTCGAGCAAAGAGGGGCAGCTATAAATGACTAATTTTTCCTCTATCTTTTTCTTCCACATTGTATAATATATATATATATATATATATATATATATATGTATATGTATGTGTGTGTGTGTGTTTGTTTGTTCTTATATGTGTATCTGTAGGTTTTAAGAGTTTTTATTATGATTTAATTAAGAAAGGAACAAAAGCTTGGGCTAGTTTCAATTTAAACTAAATTCGGACCAAATCAATGGCCCAATGGCACTGACCCGGTTCGGATAAGGATGTCCAGGAAGCAAGCAAAACAACGTATTTTCAGGGCGAAACTATGTCGTTTTAGTTAAAGAATCAGAGATTAAATCTCATCCATCCATAGCCCTTTGATCTAACAGTCCTAATTCAATCTCTCACCTACGTATTTAAATCCTATAGAGACCGAAAATTGCTCCCATTTTCCCCATATCTCTTTCTTCTTCCTCTTTCTTCTCATTCTCTCCTCCCTTCTTAGAGACCCGCCGCCGTTGGCGGAGCACCCCCAATCAACCCTAAACTTTTACACTTTCTTCCTCTCAAACTTCTCTCCATGAATACAAACCCCAAATAATTTTAAATCCCTCTCAATCCCTGTAGATCTAGGCCAAATCTGAAACCCTAACTGCCTAATTTTTCCTCTTTTTTCTCAAATTAGTGACAAATCCGACCACCCCACCACAAAAACTACACATAAACATGTAGATCTCCACGAGATCTACACTTTCCCTCTAATTGTATCTCCGAAACCCGACCATAGCCACTCGAACACTGCCACCGCCGCTGGCTGTGCTACTTTCTCCCCTCAACCACCACTGCCGCTCATTTCTCTTTTCAAACCGGCCTCGAGCAAGGTTGTGTTGTTGATATCATTGAAACTGGACTCAGATTTGTTGGAATTCTTGGTTTCGAGAATATCAACAATAGAAGCTTTCTCAAAGCCGTACGACTGTCCCGCCATGTCTCACTGCCCAATCGTCACTACGCCACCTTTGTTCGAACTCAAATTTGGTAAAAACTCGAACCTTAATGCTTTCCTTCATGTTTTGAATTTTCTGTTTCTTTGTCATTTTATCGTAATTTTTTTTGTAGTGTAATGTTGTTAACGATCGTTTTAGTTACCTCGCAATCTAATTTCTGATTTTTCGTTTTGATTTTAACTTAATTGTTTTCTGTTTTGCCTCACAATCGATAGGATTTTTTTTGCATTGTGTTAGTCGTTTGAGTGTTGGTTCTATGAGTAGCATTTCTGATTTCATTTTTGTTAAAGGTTGTGAGTTTCATTAATGTCTTCACTGATCAATGCATTATTTTGTTAATCTTAGTCATTAGGTTCTAAGTTTCTCTTTGTTAGTTAATAGTTTTATTAGATACTTGTTTCTAGTTACTTATTTTTCATTTGGTTTGAGTAAGTTAGTTTGGTATTGTTGTTGATAAAAAAAAAAAATAGACTGGTTTGATCATGAGTTGTAGTACTAGTAGCTTACTTTTCTCTAGTAGGGTGGCTAAAATGACTTTTGGCTTCTATTACAGTAGGTTCTCAGGCAGTCCTTTCACCTTTTGGACAACTATTGAACAGTGTTTAGTACACAAAATTAGTCCCTTTTTGGACAGATTTTTTGGTGATCCAAAATCTGCCCAAAAGGTGGCTTTCTTTGCCTACTTAAGGGCTTTCCTTTCCTCGTTTTAGGGGGATTGGATCACACATTTGTTGGAGAGTTTTTACACTCTAAAAATATAATTTTGAGAGTGAAAAATCAGCAGCTAAAGCACCCTTTAATAAGCAGAAATGGGAAGCTTTGTGAGTAAATTTTAGAGTGCAAACTTTTAGAAAAGTATAAGTCCTCTTTAGAGTTGGTTCTGGGTTTCCTCTCTAAGGTTTTCAGGCTTTTTTATACACGAAAATGCTGATGTTTTCTGTTGTGTTTGCTGTTATTTTTTTGTTGCGGAGCTCCTTTTTTTCACTGCTGTATTTATTTTTTGCAATCCAGGTATTTCTCAGATTTTGCAATGCATAATTTTATATCCAATGGATGAGAATATGGGTCTCTTTCAGCTCATTGGATATGCTTGATGTGCTTTACTGGAACGAATGAATATTTAGCATTTTACTTATGTTTAAAACATGTACATCTGTAATATTTGGTTAATCTTACATTTTTTTCACATATGTAGCTCAAACAACATTCTGTGAAGTGTATCTAGTTAAGGAAAAGAAATAATTTTTTTTCCAGAAATATTTATATGTTGATGTTTAGTTTCTTCTGCCTTGGTTTCATATATCTAATGTCAGTCATTTTAACTCCCCTCTTAGTGTTGAAAAGGTAACAAATAGTAATATGTCTCTTAGTAATATTTATGTTCATGGCAAGTTGATTTAATTGGGGAAAATATGTGACTAAGTGTGCTGGTAGGTTGGAAAGAACTAGTGGAAGAATACCTTTGTGTTATTAATGTGTTGAATATCCATTATTCAAGAATGAAACATGTGTTTTCCTAGGTACATGTTTAGGAACTCATATTTTTAATGCATAATTTTATACTTAGTCCCATGTATTAGCTTTGTCTTAAAAAAAATGTAGGTTGATGTCACTCTTGTATTAGTTCTGTTTATTTCGTGTTTTTGTTAACGACTGGACGATGAAAGTTTGAACTAATCAAGCCGGAGTAATAGACCAGAGTTTTGCCCAACCTTTACAATAATACATATGTTATATATTCCTTTTTTTAAATAATATTTTTCTTTATAAATTAGAATTATTTAATCACCCCTTAATAAATAATTTAAACGCTAGGAATTAGTTGTCACGACCCGGATTTTCCACCATCGGGATCGTGATGGCGCCTATTCATAGTAGCTAGGCAAGCCAACTTATTTACCTTTCCATCATTAACAAATTATCTTAACAGTCTAAGCATTAATATAAAATATTAATTCTAACGAGAACCATAGTAGAAGTCTGTCTGATAAATATGAATCCAAATGCGGAACAGTCATTAAAACCTCTACCCAAAATTTGGTGTCACATTACTCACGAACTACTAAAGATGTACTAAAAACAATGGCCTAAAAGAAATATATAAGTTGTCTGTCTCGAAACAATGAGGTAACAATCTAATAAGAAAAACATATAGAAGAGACGTCGGGCCTGCGGACGCCTGCAAGGCTACCTCAGTCTCGTGAAAATGAAAACCTGCTCTCGTACTAATGCTGCTGCTGCTGCTCCTCAAAACCTGGACCTGTGCAAAAATGCACAGAATTGTAGCATCAGCACAACCGACCCCATGTGCTGGTAAGTGTCTAGCCTAACCCCGACGAAGTACTGACGAGGCTAGACTGGACACCACATAAACCTGTGAAGTTATAAATATACAACAGAACATCGAATATAAGGCAATTAACAACATGGGAGGGGAAACATGCTAAGGGGAAATACAATATCAAAAGTAATCCCAAGTAACAAACTAGAACAGCTTAGGCTCACAATGAACAAGGAATCAATACTCAATACAAACACATGGCATCAATAACTGTTGCAGCGTGCAACCCGCTCCACAAATATCACTGTTGCAGCGTGCAACCCGCTCCACAAATATCACTGTTGCGGTGTGCAACCCAACCCGTACCATTTATCAGGTATATCATTGTTCAATGTTGCAGCGCGCAACCCGCTCCTCAATATCATTCAATAGTCTGACTCTCCAAACAACAATCACAATTAAGGGACATAACAATAAGCAACCATTTGAATAAAATCCCGATAGAATCCTACAAGTTCAACCAAACGTCCTGGCAAGGGAATAATCAACAACACTTTCTTTTTATTACTTTTCTTATATTATAATTCACTCTACCATTTTGAGCCAATGCTCCAAATCATCCAGTCATTTCATATACTTTCAATATTCGTATCATAATTCGAGCCAATGCTCCCAGGAATCAAATAATTATTTTACCGTTCACATGTTATTCACAACATATAGAATTTCTCCAATAAGCACGGAGTTCACAACCAAGTCATGGAAATCACATTATAAGGACTCACGGTCATGCTAGACACCAATGTATAGATACTCGTCACCATGCCTATACATGGTACTCGATCACATAGCAATTAGCAACAAGAATCAACTCATATTCCCTCAAGCTAGGGTTAAACCAAACACTTACTTCAAAGCCTTGAAATCCACTTAATCCTCAACTATTTCTTTACCTCGCGGTTCCACCTCCAATTCGCTCGAATCTAATCACAATTTGTTCAATTAATTTAATAAATACTATATGAATCGATTTGAATGCATAAAATAATTTTCCCAAGTTTTTCCCAAAAATTCCAAAAATGCCCCCGGGCCCACGTGGTCAAAACCCGAGGTTCGGACCAAAACCCGGTTACTCATTCCCCCACGAACTCAAATATGTAATTTGTTTTGAAATCGGACCTAAAATCGAGGTCCAACTCCCCAATTTATAGAAAACCTAGGTTCTACCCAAAAATTCCAATTTCACCCATGAAAATCCTTGATTTCAAGTGGAAAACATGTTTAATGATGTTAAAGATTGAAAGAATCGAGTAAAAATCAACTTACAAGTGATTTGAGATGAAGTTTGCTCTTGAAAAGTCGCCTATGGGGTTTGGGTTTTGAAAGAATGGTGAAAAAGTGATGAAATTTCGACTATGTATAAAAATTGCTGGGCTGCGGATATGGAAATTGCGAACCTAGGTTCACAATTGCGAAAAATACATGCTTGGGAAATGCGACAATTTAGTTCGCATTTGGAACTTGGGTCTAGGGGCAGGGTTCGCTTTTGCGAACTTTTGATCGTATTTGCGATCCGGCCCAGGTACCCTTGATTCGCATTTGCGATCCTATGCAGAAATCCCCACCTTTGCAATTGCGATTCAATGTTCGCATTTGCGAACTCGCAATTGCGAGCCTCATCTTCGCATTTGCGAAGATCACAGAAGCCAGCACACCAGATTTTCAAAAGTATGAGAAATGCAACTCGTGGCCTATCCAAAACTCACCCGAGCCCTCTGGGCTCCAAAACAAACATGCACACGACATCAAAAACACCCTACGGACTTGCTCGCGCGATCAAATTGCCAAAATAACATCATTTACATAGAATCAAGCCTCAAAACTCATGATTTTTATTCTAAACTTCATAAACTTTCTAACTTGGAACTTATAGTCCGAAACACGTCAAACGACGCTCGATTTTGACCAAACTTCACAGAAAGCGCTTAAACAATATATAAGACTTCTACCGGGCGTCGGAACCAAAATACAAGCCCGATACCATAGTTTTTTAATCAATTTTCATTTTCATTTTCCTTAATAATTTTAGAAAAACAATCTCACGGAAAAATTCATATCTTGGGCTCTAGACCTCCGAATTCGACTCCGGGCACATGCCCGAGTCCCATATTTTTCTAC